>SCDS01000294.1:0-54521 GCA_004149465.1 Drosophila nigromelanica | reverse complement strand
GTATTTGTCATAATTAATTAGAGATTAATTCTGCATTGCACAAATAATGCCTGGCTGTATGTTTTATTTCACTGTGAACGAGTATTGCGCTGTCGGTTATACCTGACTGCATCGTTTTTACTTGTATTTTTTTGTTTTAATGATTTATCCAAAAGCCATATATTTGAAACTTTAAAAAATAGACACGCTTTTAGCAGACAGACAAAACAAATATATAGATAAATTTCAAAATGCAGCAGCAATTTAAATATGAATAAAATTATATTAAACTCTAACTCAAACCTTTCAGTGTGTAAAAAATTGCAATTGATAATTAAAATAATAATAATGTTAGCATACTGTAATACGTTTTTAAGCAAACACATTTTCCCAAAAGCAATTAACATATATTAAACAATTTTTTTATAGATTGATCCCAATAATCATTTCAATTTCTAATTACTAAACAAAACAATTAATATTTACGCGAATAATTATAATAAATTTATCGATTTCACCCGTGCACTTCAAACTTGACATCATATAATAATAAGTGGGCAAATGTCGAACAACTGACCCCAACAGCAGGTATAACCACAAGCAACTACTCTCTCTCTCTCTCTCCCTCCCTCTTCATCTATTTTTCTCCCGTTGCTTTTGGTCAACAGCTCAATTTATGGGGCTCACTTAAGTAAGCTCCCTGAATGGCTTCCATTTCGGTGCTGCTTGTTGACATCTTTTACTTGCCACGCGCCCTCTCAACAATTTTATATACGTATTTTCCTACCAGTTTTCATTCCCTCTTTCTGATTTTTTTTACAACGTCATTGTGTGTCTTTATATCGTCAATGCATTCGACGAGCGTTTCGACAGCGATTACTCGACAATATTTTACCGTGCTGGATGCTTCTGTGTCTCTTTATAAAGCTGGCAGTCAATGTACCCAAGCTTGGACAGCGTTTGTCGCTCTGTCTGCTTGATTGAGTGCTCTCCCCCCGTCCCTCCCCCCTCTACTCCCACCAGCAGCTACTGTAGTTGCCTTTGGTTTTTATGCACGTCATTGAACGCACTTTGTTGACCGCATGTCAATGTTTGATATATGACAGGCACAGTGGCAATAATGTTGTTGAAATGTTACAAATATGATAAGTTGCAGGGTTTTGATTGATAGAAAAGAACTTGTATTATTATTCGTTATTACAAATAATTGAGTAGTGTCAGATTTTTTTTATTTATAATTCAACTTTGTGATGCATTAAAAAATTTTCGACTACTTGAATGTTGTTTAAAAGTTTATTTTTTCAAATTTAGTATTATAGTCTTTTTTTAGTATTATAGTCTTTATCATTTTACAAAATATTTATTTATATATATTTTATTTGTGCGTTTCGTTGGTTTCGTATTTTAATATTAAGCTTTTCAATTCGTAGGCTCTGCTTTCGTTTCTTTTTGATTTGTTGGCTTTTTCAATGCATGCGCACCACTGTGCCCCGGCACACCCACACAAGCACAGACAGACCCATGAAGTTCATAGTATTTGCTGGTAAAAGTACATACATATGAGGGCTATTAAATATATTTTATCTGCTTTTAATCTTTTGGCATTTGGCTTTTCATCAGCTGGCGTCATAAATAACAACAAAGTGGTATTTAAGCGCGCATTGCGTTGACTTTCCTGCTGGTCCTTGGTGGTATTTGGTTTTTGGTGTTTGTTGTTGTTGTTGTTGTTGGTTATTGGGCCAGTATGGACAGTTGTTGTTTTTGACTACAGCCAAAGTCATAAATATTAAGTGATAGATGCGTCCGAGCGCAAATAAAGTTGTTTCAAACGCTTCAAATAAACTAATCTTAAAGATTTTTCAAGAGCATCAAGTGTTTAGCCAATCGCACACACAAAATTTTCACTCACACACAAACCACACACTCAAATTTACACGCATCTCTTTAAGTCTGCCCAGTTCTTTATGATCTGCTTTGAGCTGTTTGTTTAAGGCTCTAAGCAAAATTTAGCCGGAAATTCGCATTGCCCTTTGATTGATGTCAAAGACATAAATATAGGAGTGTGTGCGTGCGTGTGTGTATGTGTGTGTATGTGTGTGTGTCAGGGTGTGCATGTGGGCGCCTTTGTGTATGCCCGCATTTACGCTTGATTGAGAACACATTGAAAAGGTGCCAGAGCGACATTCAGACAATTTTGATGGCATATTTCATTCGACGCCAATTCGAGGCAATAAATATTCCCCATTTTTTCATGTCACATTTCTTTGTTCTGATTTTCAAGCCTCAGCGCGGCCGCCTTTGCCTTTATATAATATAGACGCGTATATATGTATATACGATATTTTATTTATAAGCTGTGACGTTGGCAAAACAAAACCTCGAAAACTTTATGTCAAACCTGTCAATCGCAAATCAATCAAAAAGGCATTTTGCGGCAACAGTTTTGTTCTTTTTATTTATTGGCGGGCTTTAAAAATATATTTATTTGGATGAATTTAATCACAAATATTTATGTATATGTATACGCACATATTTATATATTTATTACAAATTTTTAACGAATTTATTTTGTTTTGTTTTGACTTTTCTTTAAGATTATTTTAGGGTGAACTGGAAACTTTATTTTTATACATGCCTGGAAATTATTTAAATAAACTTTCATCGACTCCTTTTTCTAATTCACATGAAAAGTTATCGGTTCGCACTTTAATTACATTGTATTCAGAATTAGACGTATTTTAAAGGGAAATTTAAACGCATTATCTGCAAGGATATTGAATGTTCCGAAAGTGTTTTCTCTTCAGTTTTTCTCGCTTTTCTGTTTATATTTCCCCCTACTTGCAATGCTCGACTGCGTCTGGCAGCTACGACCGCCTTTGCCCAGACAGCCGATATATCCTGCCAGCTGTTCGTCCTTCGCTTCCCCACGCCCAATGCCGATCCAGTTCATTAGTGCAGTCGGTTGAGCGGCATTTTACGGACGCGTGCCTTAAATAATTGCATTTTAAATGCAATCAACATTTTTGCTAGTAAATATTTTTGGGCAGCCGGTGATTTGTTGTCTAGGATTAAAAGTGGCCAGACAGCTGAAAATTGCTGGCTAAAACCACAATAAAACCGGACCCTGGTTATGGCTAATTTCTTGCGAGTTCTTTTTGCGACTAATTTGTGACATATTTTTGTTGAAAAATGTTGCGCTGGACACGCGTGTCCTGCGGCCGGACAGACAAGAATATTCGTATTGGCAACGTCACAATGTCAGTGTCAATCAACATTTAAGCTGTCGCCTGTTGCCAGTTGTTGCCAATTGTTGTTGTTGTTGCATTTGGGAATGCGATTGATGGCGTTTTTATTGCAACAGATTTATTTGAACGGCAAAAATAGAGAAGCAAACACACACACGGCACACACCAACACACACACACACATACACACACTTTTGGGTGTCAAACATTCACGAGCTGCACAAATGCCCCGCTTCAAATGTCTGGCGTGCATTCGAATTGAAAATGGAATAAAATACAAAATAAATTGTTGCTACGTTGTGTTTTGTGGCTGCATTTTGTGGCTTAGTTGCTTTTTGACCCCTCCACCCGCCCCTTAGTCCTGCCCTCAATTTGTTGGTTAGCTTTGTGGTCGGTTTGATGTGCACTATGCGGCCTGCATTCCGCTTTTACTTTCCCACGGTTTGCATCCCTTTTTGTTGTTGTTGTTTTTTTATTATTATTTTTCTTGTTTCTGCCGTTTAGTCGCTTCAGCGAATATTGTTTTTATCAGATTTAAACGCACTTTAACCGCTTTTTAATTGATTTGGCGATTGATTTGGTATTTGATATTAAAAACGCTAAAACTCGTTTGTGGTTGAATTTGTATTGAATATCTACACTTATGAAAATATTGATTAAGTCATCAATAGGTGTTTAAGTTATAATACAGAAGTTAAATTATTTTTAAATAAATGCAACTTATTTTATCCTAATATAAATATATAGTATTTATATTAGCTTAGCTTTATATCGGGAAGATACAATTTTTTGTATCAAAAGATATTCAGCAACAAACAATTTCAAATCAATTTTAGAATTCATCTCATAAATTTTAAATTGAAAATATATTTTAATTTACGCACACTTAAAAGTTTCCAAATAAAAGTCGAGCAGCAGTTTTACCCATGCAGAAACATGATTTCTAACTACTTATTTCTTTACTGCCATTTCCGCCCACACTTTGCACCCACTCTATTCTGATTGCCATCTGGTTTGTTGTGCGGTTTATGCTTATGGCACTTCATAAATCCGGGATGCGATGCGGTGTTGACGCCTCGCGAGAGGCAATAAAATGCATTGCGATGCATTTGCCGCGAAATGCGAAATACGAATGGAAAACTGTGTAATGTAAACGTCAAGGAAATTTAATTAATTTTTAACATTGGCACTAAACACTTGGCCATGACCAAACAAAAGGCCAAAAGAGCGGCGAGCGCCACAGTGCGAATTTCGCTATTATAAGTTTTGCATTATGGCAACTGGCAACACGGGAAAAGCCAACGGCGACGCACTTGATGTATAAAAAAATATACAAAATGAATGAAAAGAAAATGCAACAGCAGTGAGTGAGTGTGAGTGAGAGAAGGCGATGAGAGAGCGCTAAGCAAAGGAACTGTGTGCAAATGATAAAAAAGTGCAGCAATGGCCATCAAAAAGGCACCAACAGATACAGGACTTGGGCGCGCACAAAGGAGTTTTTTTTTTGGTATGTATGTAGTGGTAAGGGAGTGGGAGGAACATGGGATGGTGAGGACGAACACTCGTAGCGGGTACTTACCTTGAGCACCGTCACGCCACTCCTCAACCCCGTAATCAGGCAAAGCGTTAGCCGACTCAAATTTATTTCTATGACGTCTCTTGCCATCTTTTGCAATGTGAAGTCGGTTTAAGTTGTTTTTTTGTATAATTTTATGCAGCAAAAATCAGTCAGAGTGAGTGAAAGAGAGAGGGAGAGAAAGAGAGAGAGAGAGAGAGAAAGAGAAGTTGGACGTGGTTTTTTGATTTTTTTTGGTATGGTGCAAGGTATATGAATAATGTCGGAGTGTTGTTGTTGTTGTTGTTGTTGTTTTTTGGAGTTTTGCTTATTATCATTTTGTTGAATTTTTTCATTTCAGGCAACATGAAAGAAATGTTCAAAAAATAAGTTGAACAGGTTGGGCTAAAAGCGAACACAGAACGTAAGAAACCATATAAAAATGAATATACATATAGACGTAATGGTATTCCAAGTATTTTTATTTAATTTTTGCATTTATTTGCATTTAATAGCCGTCTGAGAAGCAACAACAAAAGAAGAGCGCAAAAACACATAAACCAAAAGTAAATATGGTAAAACAAGCAAAATGGACACAGAAAATTGCATGCAAGCTGTTAAATGGGAATGAGGAGAGTGAGAAGGGGCGAACGGGTTGATGTTGTGAGGGGCTCAGTTGATGGCCTGTTTAGGGGACTTTGGCCAGCCGCCAGAATTTCAAGTCGGTCGGTCGAAAGTTCTGTTAGTATTTGCAGCTATTTGCGTTGATTGTGGTCAGTTAAAAAATATTTATAGAGTCGGGCTCATAAAAGCAAATACTTAAAATATTCTTTTTCGATAATTTATGACATTTATGAAAAGTCAAAGTAATTTTGTTAACCCAATAAAAATAATCCCTTTCACTCTGTGTGCTGATTGTGATAAATCCCTCTTAACAACATTCTTTAATGTAAAATTGCGCAGCTGTTATGAAATTTGGAGCGTAGTTTGGTGCTGTTTATGCTGATGATTTGCGGTGCATAAAGTTATAAATATAAATTATGCAAAACCAATTTATACGAGGTTGAGTGAGTGAGTTAGTGCTTAGCGATATTTCAAATAAAATGATAAAAGTAAAAAGCCAAGGTGGCTTTTTATGATAAAGATTTTCTTACCATAACTACGATTTAACATGGCCATCTCCGATATAATTGCAGTCGTTGGTGTTGGCATTTCTGTGTAGAAATTAATTTTAAAATTTATTTAAAGGATATAATAACTAAAGTAATATATTTATTTTAACATATCATACATATTATCAAGAAATATTATTTTTTATTTAGCCCTAACTGTTCGATTTTCTGATTTCAAATTCTTCTTTGCAATTATATACTTAATATATATATATGCTTGTGTGTTGTGCGTTTAAATTGGCAATTTTTTTATTGAATATACTTTTTGACATTTATCATAAAAAAAATTAAAAATGTGAATAAATTTTTTACAGCTGCTGCACAAATGCAAAAAATAAATTTAAGAAAGAAAAAAGTAAAAATAAAAATATATGTATGTATATATATAAATAAATGCGTCGCATTGTCACTTACCGTCGAGTTTAATGTTGCCATCGGTTTCGCCTAGCGAGTTTTTTGCCACGCAGCGATAGGTTCCAAAATCATTGGGACCAACAGCGCGAATTTTTAACTTCATATATTTCGTATAACCGCTGACGGTTGATGTGGTCTCGTATTTATCGCCAGCCCGAGAAGTGTCTGCAAAATGTTGAGCGACAGATCGTACAAAATATTAAAACACAAAGCATTCACATATATCGAATTCAGCTTTAAGCTTGATATATACATAAAATTACAGCAGCGCAAAAAGAAAAAAGGAAAACAAAAAATCAATTAATTAATGTCACCTGCATTGTGTGTGTGTGCTTTTTGTAGTTGTGAGCAGCGAAGCGAAATGCGTTTTCAATGGCGATTCAAACTAATTACGCACCACACCGCCCAGTGCACTCCCCCACCCTGCTGTCACTGTCTGCGTGTATGTGTAATTAAAACTGCCGCAGTTCAATACTAAGGGTGTCCCTATCCAAGAACTAAATAAAACTTTTCTCATTAATCAGTGAAAATCTAAAAGAAAAACTTTTGTTCAACGTTCCTTGCTTCGTTTTTTTTCTTCCTCTCACTCTCTCTTTTTCCCCCTCTCTCTCTTGTGGCTTTAATTTCGAACTAGTAGGCCAGACTAGGCTCACGAATGGCAGGCGAGACGGCGCTGGATCGTATAAGTAGCATTAAATATATAAACTTAATTTCACTTTGATTGTTTGGCGCAGTGTAAGACGATATCGCATGTTACTCATACGCCATGTTATGCATCAATTTATTTACATGTGTGTGCGTGTGTGTATTTGTGACAAATGTCTTTGGTTTCTGGTTTTCTTTTTGGCAAAAACAATTTGGCTCGTCGCGCTCAGCATGCATGTGAGTCGCGGCTTCTGCTTCTTTATTATTTTTTTTCTTTTTTTTTATAGTCAGTCACCTTTTGTGACGCCGCAGTTACTCAGATACTTGCCATGCCATATTATAAGCCCCTCTGACACGCAAATATATAATTTAACTCATAATCAGCAGCGACCTCGACATATGCGATTTCTACGACTGATGGCAGCAACTTTATACTTTTAATATTCCGCCATCCGATATTGGGACATAAAACAGAAGTTTTTTTGTGTTCTTTTTTTTTTAGGTATTTTTTGGGTTTCCAATTTTTTTTGTTTTTCTTGGCATGCATCAGTGGCAGTCTGTGAGAGAATTGCTTGTCCTGTGCTGACTATGCCTGTGATAAATGGCATGTGCCAGCGACAGTTGAAACGAGGGCTGAACGGCAAGTTGTGATGCGAGTATGTGACTTTTGACACAATTGGGTTAGACTTGGGTTGTCATAGAGGAATTGAAAGACACAGAAGTGGGTAAGAGCTATGACCAAATTTCACAATACTTGTTAAAAAGAGAGGAGAACTGATATGTAAATTTATTTAATATTTTTATACATAAATATCTATTTTTGTCACCACAAATGAAGTTTCACATTTTGTATATTTATATCTCTATATTGTTACCTATATCTAAACTGGATATTTATCTTTAAATTGTATCTTTAATTTATGCATTTACTACCTGTATCTATATCTTCATATCTGCTGCTTCTGTATTTATATCTTATATGACACTCTGGTGTTCCATCTTTCTTAACATTCCGTTATTTGCATTCCCTTGCTTTTCTAGCCACCCTCTTGCATATATAAACACACACACACACAGAGTAGTTCCATGCGTTTCGCTCCGAAATCGCTTAAAATTTATTGCCCAAAACTTTTGGTGTCTGTTTGCCATGCATCATGCTCGACGCCGCCGAATTCATATCTCAGTTCGCGTTTTGTGTTTGCCGCCTATGCGTGTGGGCATATATATAAAAATTCTTTCTCTACTACTAGCTGATACCTTGGCCATAATTTGGCATTTTCTGCTACACACACTAGCACATACACACATAGTGTGTGCGCGTTATATCGAACAAACAAATGGCACTTAAGCATAAAAAATAAAACAAGCAAACAAGAATGTAAGTCTATCAAAAGGCGCATCTAAGGCATTTGTTATAATTTCTATGCTCATGAGCCGCACATGATGACTCATTTTTCGAGTTGCCAAAATGTCTATACAACGGTTAATCTATTGCACTGTTAGCTTAAATGAAAGTTCGTGCTTTGGAGCAAAAGCATTTGACCCTCAAAAGTATGCAATGTTATTTTTAAGACCGCTAAGCACACAAAATATACAATTTATTGGTTTTATGTACTTTGTAGTCGATTTTAAGTTAATTATTTTGTGTTTCAATTTGGTCACAGTGCACGGATTATTGAGTTTCACCACGAACGGTCATCCTTTTGATCCTGGGGCATGCTGCTGCATGCATTTAGACGCTTTGCGCTGCCACGCGGCATTTGCGCACACACACCCGTCACACTGATTATCTGTGTGTGTGTGTGTTTGCCAATATGATTATGTTAAAATAATTTCCGCTACAAAATGCTATTTTCGATTCGGTGACAAACAACATTTCCATTGCATTTTATAGCATTCCCCACATTGCATCACTTCTTGTATATTTATTTCATTTGCGTTTTGTCAATTTGCCAGCAAAGCATAAACAATATTATTTATTAGTTTTGATTATTTCCATTCTGGTTATATATTAAATTTCTGTTGCGCTCTGAGCTCAGCGGTTAATTAAAACCATTGTGTGTTCGGGACTTGCTGTAATTTAATCAGTTGCCAATTATTGGATTTGCATTTAAAGGGAATTTCATATTGCAATAAAAACCACAAATATGCCGCATCATTGAAAGCGAAAAATTTGCTGCAAAACCAGATTGTAACATATATAAATAAAGATATGTGTATCTGCTTACTTGCAGATTGAAATATTATTGCCTGTTTAATTAAATTAACACTAAAAGAAGCCTCGAAATTAAGTTTAAATCAATTAAATGAGTATTAAAGTAAGCATAACTTAATAAATCTGAGAGGACACGTTTTTTGTACCAATTCAATATAATTTTATTTTTTTGCAAAAATGGACAAATCATGATAAAAATGCCATCAAACGTAAAAATTGACAAAGTTATGGGTGTTTGAACAAGGGAGCTGTGGATTTGAGAGCTTTACATGTCAAAATTTTTTGTCAATTTTGGTATGATTTTTGACCAAAAATTGGACCACCCCAACATCGGGCCAAATGTTGTTTTTATACTAATTATGACAGCCGCAATCGATTAAAAATATACATTTCCAATTCTAAATTTGGAAAAAAAAATTTTTGGGAGCAGGTGATTTTCTCACAAAAAAAAAATCAAAAAAAATTTTATTTTCAAAAATGAAGAAAAATGAATTTTAAATTAATCTAGAGGCCGTATCATGATTAAAATGCCGTCAAACATGAAAATCGGTTCAGTTTTGGAAAATTTATGGTGGTATGAAATATGAGAGTTATGGATTTGTGAAATTTACATGTGAACATTTTAGTCAATTTTGATATAATATTTGCCAAAACAAATGTGATCAGCTGGAGTCCATTTTAATGTTGTTATTTAAAGACAATAATTTTAAAGCTTTTCATGCGACATTAAAAGCTCAGCAGTTTGTGCATGTATGCGCGTGTTTCTCGAATGTCTGTCACTCACTGCGTATGAGTAATGCCATACAAAATAAAAAAACTGCGCTGCAGCTTCAGCAACAGCGGCAGCAACATTGACGCATACGTTATTGTCTGAGAATGGATTTTTTGTATTCTGTTTTTATTATTGTTGCTGTTGTTGGTGCTGCTGGTGCAATTTCAGCTGCGATTGTTACTGCAGTAGTGGCAGCAACGGCAGCAGCTTAACTTATTTTTTGCGCTCACGCACCGATGCGCGTTTTAATTTTTGCCATTTTACATGACAGCTTTCTGAATGCCTGCTGGGCGCGATTCTGGCCTTGGTCAGGCAGCCAGCATGTTGATTACATTGTAAGCTCATTTACAAACGCTCTTCAGATAATAAACGTGGCTACACTGAACAGCCAGCCGCACAGCTTGCCCCGCAACGTGCCCCACTTTGGCTGCTGTACAAGCCTGAAGTTTTTATTGAATTTTTTGTGGGACAGTTGACAGCGAACAGCAGCAAACAAAAGCAAGGCGCAAAACATTTGATCCTCGAGTCTACCACATTTGCATAATAATGACAATAAGTTAAGCTTATGTTTAACTTGGCTGTGCAGTGTACATTACCTGATATTATCATGTCGCCGCGTTCGGTGGTCCAATAGTTTATGGAAGCTGGATAGGCCTCTGTATGGCATTCGAGCATTACATCCTGGCCCAAATAGGCGCCTTCCAGCTGATTAGGTATGGAGAGCATGGGTGGAACTGTAAAAGTATATCTTGTTAGTTAATTTATTAGTAAATATAGTAAAAGTAAATAAAATGTACAAATATTTCATAAATAATAATAAGTAAAAAAAAACTAAGTTTTTTTAGCTATATAAAATTTAGTTTACAATTGCTAAATCCTTAAACTATATTCTATCGATACGACATAGTTTTCCCATTTCCCAATTCAACTATCATCACAGATTTTTGAAGCAATTTTCGCATGGATTTTACGTGAGTTTGCAAACTGTTTTTGGATTAAAATGCATTCGATCATTAAAAGTGCGGCTGTGAGCGTGAGATTGTGCCTTTACGTGTGTGTGTGTGCGTGTGTGTGTGTGTGTGTGTCTGTGTAAATAGCTTTTGTTACTGCATCAGCCGGGGGGCTGTGTGTTTCTCTGCGTGTGTGGCAGTAACAACAAAAGCACTGATGGCAATGGCAACGCATTTTCACCACGTACACAGCGCTGGGGTACAAAATAACACCTGCTGACAAACAAACAAACAAACAAAACGCCCACAAACAAGGCGAAATGAGCGCACACACACAACAAAAACACACACACGCACACGATTGGCACACACAGGTAAATTAATTTAACGTGACTGCAGCTTTGGTCGATTTTCGGCCAAGTGCGTGCATCCCCTTCAAACCTTCCCCCTTTTGACCCCCTTAGGCTGCTATTTCGTGTGCCAATGTTGAGGACACGCTGCGGTTATTGCCCCGAAACTGCAACAGTCATTCGATGCATGATGCCTAAAGGGACGAGCCTGGGATGCGAGAGGGGCGGGGCAGCAGCAAGCACACGTTGGGCGCCAGCTTTGCTTTGTGTATTTTACGCATTTAACAACGCGTCTGACTCGGCGTTGCCACATCGACCAAACTCCCATAAATGTTGCATAAGATTCGTAGCCCCCAAATGGGATTTACGCGTTGGCACGTGCTCTTTTCGATATTCGATTGTTATATGATTCTCAAATTGGATATTTGTTCAATTTTGGGGGTATCTTTATAGTTTTCATCTGTGTACCCTTTAAACTATTTTAATTGCTGATAAATCACCTTTTTTTTTAGAAAATATCACTAATCACTTATAGTAATAAACTGTTGATCAATTACCGTTGTTCCCGCAATTTTCAAAACGTTCAAAACTAAGAATTATATAAAATATAACGACAGTCGAAAGTCTGCTTTAACTTATTTCTTTCCTATTCCCTTTGAGCTTTATATTTTATTTCAGTTGTTCTTTTAACTTGTCTTTATTATATTTCAGCCTTTTTATTGATAGCATTAAAAAGCGATAGCCGCTAACCAAATACTCACATTGAACTCGCAGATGCACCCGTTTGCTAATCGATGGCGGTACCCCGTTGGAGGCGACGCACAGATAGGCCGCCATGTGGAGCCGGCTCACTTTGGTGATGTGCAGCAGCTCGCCGTCAACGACATTGACTGGTTTTTGTGGTGGTGGTGTTGGTGTTGGTGGTGTTGCAGATCGAAGGAGGAGACACGAAAACAGAAACCACATTGAGCAAGCGCTGTGCGCGCGGATTGCAAAAGCGAAGCTGATTACTCACCATGCTCCCCGCCAATTAGCATTTCCTCACCATCCTCGCGACGCCACATGACGTAGGGCTCCGGGTAACCACGCGCCTTGCACATCAGCGATACGTTCTGACCCTCCCGGACGACCATATCGTTGCTGGTCATGCCCTCGACAATCATCGGTGGCACTGCACGGCAAAGTGAAGGCAAAAAATGAGAATGGAAACGGGAATGGGAACCAGAATGAGAATGAGAATCAGAATGAGAATGAGAATGTGTGTGCTGTGGTTCGATTGCCGGCGAATCGCTGAGGTCGCTTACTTACCCACCACCTGCAGGTAGCCCTTCCTTGAACGCATTGGATCCTTAAAGGTGAAGTAAAGCAAAGTAAGTGAACTTATATTTGAGGACTTAAATTTTCAAAGCATTAATTTACCGTATTGACCTGGCACATATACCAGCCGCGATCCGTTTCCTCAACTTCCTTAATGTGCAAATACCACTAGAATATAACAATATGTTACAATCAAAATTGATTAAACAATTACAAAAAAAGGAGTTTCTTAATAGATCTGCTAAATCTTGCAAACCAAGTTTAAGGTCCAAGTTCAAAATTATTTGATAGATTTTCATATTGAACAGCTCCTCTTTCCATTTTTTATGATAAAAGTTATGAAATACTTAAAAATTTCTTACCGAACGATGATCATTGTAGGTCAGGCTAATCCGATTATTTTGCGATATAACATTATGGTGTATGGAGAGTATCGTCTGGGTGTCCACACGCACCCAGGCCACCTTATACCCCTTAAGGTTCTCAACGACGCAGGCGAGGAGCGCATCGCGGCCAATGGAGACGGTGACATTGGCAATGGGTTCGGCAAAGCGTGGCATGTCTATATCTATAGGAGCAGCAGGTGCAAAAGCAGAGTCAGTTAATATAAAGGGATATAGTTAATTTGCTTAAAAGTTAGCTTGGCCCACATTTGGCTTTCTGTTTTGCGCTTTCAACTTTCATTTACAAGAGCAAAGAAAAATGTTGCACATACATTTTCTTTGACAACAGTGAAAGTGCAGCGAACCGCGGGCAAGCATCACAAAAATAAAGAAAAGGCAAAAATAACAAAAAAAATATATGTATAAAATCTAGCACAAAAGTCAAGTTGAAAGCTGGTACATTAATTACCTTCCAGTGACGTTTGCTGTGTGTCCACGCGCGTGTGTTTTCCTGCAGGCAAAAAAAGTGCACAAAAAGAAGCAGTTAGAAAATGTAATTATACTTTTGGTCAAATAATTTCATTGGGAAAACATTCTGGCTGCCCGTTCGTATACGTAATAAATAAAAATTAATTAGCGCCAACTTGGACAAAAACTTTGCACCAATGTGTCCTGCCGTGTCCTGTGCACTCTGTTGCTGTCCCCTTATTTTTGCTGATATGGCAATTTTCACGCTGCGCTTTTGGTTTCCCTTTTCCTTATTTTTTTTTATGACAAAAGTTTAAGTTTAATTGTTTTTCGTCGCAAATTGCAACGTTTGCAGGTTTTCGCTTGTGCAAAAAGTTTTATTCAATTGCGAATATTTTGTTATTTGGCAGTCAGCTTGCATTTATATTAATTAAAATGGTTGGTGGTATATTTACACTATTATAATATTATTTAATTTATTTATTGACTAACTCATTTTGTTTATTGCATTGTATTATACTCAGCTTATCATTTTTTGATATATAAATGTAATTTTAAAAACCTTCAATGAGCATAAAGCTAAATCCCCATTCAAATTTTTGTTCAACAATTCGATTCAACAATTTAATTTAAAAACTGCTTTCGAACTTTGTTGCATCGTTTTCCGATAAAAACAAAAGTTTGTGTGAGTTTTTCAGCTCTAGTCTATGTTTGCCTTTCCGGCTAACAACTCGCCACATCGAAAGTCACTGACTCACATTCAGTATTCTGCCTCTTACCCCCGTTGCTATTCAACGACACTTGCAAATGTTCCGCAAGCATTTAAGAAATTTGAGTTAGCTGCAAATCTCATTCCGGTCAATGTGTTCTGGGACGCTGTACGTAAAAGAAACCTGGTAAATTGAAAAACGCTTAAGCATTTTTACAGCTTTTAACACGGCACTGCATATTGAATTACGTTGCAAAGTCAGAAGACAGGAGACAGTAGTCAGCCACCAGCAGGACAACTGCAAACGGCGCTTAAAAGTCGGCAGCCCCCACTTGCCCTCTTGCTGGCCATCACCAAAGCCATGTCCAATCTCCAATTCCCTCCGGACTTTTGGCACTTTTCAACTTTTGAGTCCACCTCCCTCCCCTCCCCTCAACGACTGCTGCCGTACAGCAACTACTGTTTATGCTTTTCCTCCGTTTGCCTCACTTTTGCCTCAGTTTTCTCTGCCCTTTTTATTTTGGAATTTTTGTATTTTTTTTTACAACGAAAAATGCTCAACACGATTTTCGCTGTTGATTTACGTTTTAGCACGTTTTTCGTATAGTTTGGCGTTCAGAATTTTTTTTTTTTTTTTTTTGGGCATTTCGGGAGGGATTTTCCCTTCTTTCAATTTCACCTGTCAAAGCTGCATTTTTTGCCATTCAAAAGTTGTTTTTCGCGAGCGTCGAGCTGCAATTTAATGAGCACTTTTTCACGAGTTTTCTGCTTGGGCAGCCGATTTGTCTGGGATTCCATTTGTGTAATTCCAAATTATGCACCGAGAGCAGCTGTCAGCTGAATTTAGCTCAGAGAAATTACCATATATGATCCAGAATATAAGCTAATTAAAAAACTGTACCAAACAGAATCTAAAATAAATGCCTGATCTGCTAAAAATTTTACATATATGGTCTATAAAATTTTCGTCCGATTTTAGATTTTAATTGAGAATGTAAGTACAAAACATTTGCACGATAAAAAGAGTCCCTTTTTTAATTATGACTTTATCACCGATTCTTCTCTGTTACATATAAAAGGTAGGTACTGTATGTAAAAATCAAAAAATTCTTAAATTGTAAACACATTTTTAAGCCTTTCTTATATTTAATTCATATATATTTGTAGGGCATTAAAAGCCTCAAGTACTCTGCTAATTTAAGCATGTTGAAAATTTAATATTGCCCAAACACCTCCTCGATTGCTGCCACACGTGTCCGACGTTGCATTCTCCGTCATTTGGTGCAATGTCCACGATCTGGTGCGCAATTGTCGTTGTTTGGCTCACCTAAGCAAAGGGCCAGGATTTGAATTGGCCTTTTTTATGCAAACGCAACTGACCATTCAATTTATCAGGCTCGACGATGGCTTCGTTTCGTTTCGTTTGGTTTTGGTTTGGTGTGCAAACAAAAACCGGCTAAAAAGTGGCGGCCAGTTTCAATGAGCCGCCTTTCCGACTCGACGTGAAAAAAAGTAGCTGCAAAAAGCGGCGCCAAAGCAAATTTGGCTGCGCTTTTTCCTTGTTTTGTTTTATTTGTTGTTTATTTTCTTTTATTTCAAGCGAGTAAACACAAATTGTCGGCATACTTTTAGGCGCCGCCTCGCTGGCTATTTAAAGCGCAGCTCAGTTTTTATGGCAAATTTATGGGCCGCTTAACATTTGAATGCCCCACTGTACATCGACTGCAAATGCAAATCGCAAATGGCAAATCGGAAATCAGCACGTCTTTGGCGGCATTAAAATGAGTCGTCAACATTTACGCGACTGCCCCAAAATGGACACATCATCGAGGTAGACGGACACCGAACTGTACAAAGACAGGAGAAAGACACAGATTCCACGGAATCCGTTGGGTTTGTGTGTGTGTGTGTGTGTCCACCTTGGCAGGAGCAGAATCTAATCTCGGCTGCTTGCACCAACCAAATGGATGTCATAAACAAAACGCACACACAAAACGAATGGGGAGCTGAAGAAAACGTGCCGCCTACTTCGTTTTCATGCTCGTTTGCAGGTTGCCTCAAGCCATGCACAGTGGTACATCAGTATATGTATACAAAAATAAATTTACAAGTTCTAGAAGTAAATAGTGAATAAAAATAAAAACCTATAAACTATAGCTTTAAGTTTGTCTTCTAAAATGATGGCAAAAAAATTAACTTTATAAAAATTAAATTTGTCTATGTTAGCATAACTATTGGTAAAGTAATTTATCAAAATTAATACACTTTTAATAATACATTAAGAAAACTTATAACGTATACCTTATAAACGTATAACTTACGTACTTATAAACGTATAACTTACTCAATGGTGTTCGCCTGTTTGCTTTTGTTTTTATCATTTTTTGCTTTGTTTTTTTTTTACCCACTGTATTTACCCTTGTTGCCCTTTTTGGTTTTTTTTTTTATGGGTCCATCTTTTTGTTTTTTTTTTTTTGTTCGGGAAAGAGGCGGACTTGGGAGGAGTGGCTATTTTTGGTTTCCGCGCCTTCCACGCCCGGCCGTTTATTGTCGTTTATTTGTCTTTTCGCCATTTTTATATTTACGCATATAATCGCTTTCAACGCTCGCCGCCTTGGGAGCTCTGGGCATGGGAAAGGAAATTGGAATGGGAATGGGGAATATTACCCAGACTTTGGCCGTGTGTCCATGTGCGTCTTTTATTTTCGTTCGGCTTGCGGCTTGTGGCTGCTTGTTGAGTCCTGGCTGGTTGGGAGGGGGTGTGCGGGCGGTTCTGGGCGGTCACTGGGCGCTTATAAATATGATGTTATCGCTTTTTATGGTCCATTTTTATTGCCAGCAATCAGTCTTCTGTTTTGTTTGCTGATTGCTAGCCATTATTCAAATGTATTTGTTTAATTCTCGGGAATTGGTCTCGCCTCTGGTCCGCCGGGCAGGCACAAATCATTTTAAATCCGCAATATGTCAACAAATATTTGGCCCCAGCTTTTCGGGTTTCATTTGCCAAATGCTCAGCTCGTTATGGCTTTTGGGCTGTGGCCATTATCCTTAAAAAGTGGAGAAAAAGTGTTGCCTACTTGTGTGGTATTTGGTGGGATGTCGAAGGAGAGTCAGTGGCTACCAATCAAGCCAATCGAATCACACGCCATTGACATTTGACAGTTACCTAATAAGCTGTAGTTCATAATCACATTGCGTATACGTAATTAGTTTAGTGGAGATGAGCTGCCAGCTAACTTTTGACCCTGCCTACATAGTCTTAACTTACTGTCTCTCTGCATCTGTCTCTTTCTCTTCTCTCTCTCTCTCTCTCTCTGTTTGTGTTCGCTATTATGTATGCACTTTGTTGACAAATGAGCTGATTAAATGCCAGCTCTGGCTCATTATGCAATTAAATGACATCGTTGCTCTGTGTGTCCGCTGTTCAATGCAAGCTTGTACAGAAAGGTTTACATAGAGCACATTCCGCTCGATGCCTATTTACATTAAAGCCTACAGCTGGCTTATTAAACTCGAGTGTAAAATAACATTACTTCTATTCAATTAGATTCAGTTTAATAATAAATTCTAATTTAATTTTAATACTTATAGTATTTATTATTAATATATATGAAAAGAAAAAACAATATATAAATTGAATATTATTCTTTAAAAATTTAAAAAACAAAAATCTTTGTGTTATACATTTAACTGACGTTTAAAAGAAAAACCAAGATGGCAAACAAGTCGCAACATTTACTTAAGTTGTAATGCCGGCAGCAATCCGGGAAGCAACTATTACCATAATTTACAATGCAGCCATAAAAAAAGGATACAGCATATGAAATGCTTTATGCAAATTGTTTACTTTAGACCTCAGCAGCTTACGGCAGCGACCACAACAAAAACAACACAAAGGAAGGCGAAGGAAGTCAAAATGAACAACGCCAAAGCCCAAAAGTATGCAATGCAATTTTTTCCACAGTGTGCATTGCACACGTGTTGCAAGCAGCAAAAAAATGTTGCAAGGACGCAGGACCAAGGCAAATGCTTACCAGATAATATTAAATGCAAGCAGAGCAGAGAACTGGAGAACCGTCGCGTGTGTGGATGCTCTCAGATATTTATATGCAAAACCGCAAAACAAATTCTGGCTGCGGCAAAATGCACTTTGCCAACTTGGCAACTTGGCAAACAAATGAACTCAAACTGGGCGACTCATACACACACACACACATATATACACATTCAGATCTAGTTCGAAATTCAGTTTCAGGAAGTTCTTTTGTTTTAGCAAGCAGCTGCAATCTCAGCTCAGTTGAGCAACTGTGGCAGCCGTTTTTTTTTCGCTTCAAGTATTTTGTACTTCATTGGCGAAGAAATTGCTGGCAACTTGCCCAGCTGGTTTGGGCGGGTTCTGACAATGTAATCGCTTGTAAGACAAAGCCAGCTTGCATTTAATGGCTCAATTCAAGTATCTTGATTGATTGAGCTGCGATGGAAAACTCATTAAGAACTTTAATTAAATTGTGCCACCAAAAAAAAAAGAAAACCAACAAAGCAATAAAGAACAACCAAAACAAAAAAATATATATATTAAAAAACTTAACACTCATTATTCATCAAAATATGGTTAAACACAAGAAATTGTATATATTTCGACTTGCAGCTGCAGCAAAGACCAGTGGATATTTTCATATGCTCGACTTAAAAATGCCTTATAAACAACCCCCAAATCAATGTCTATATGTAAGTCAAAGTAGTTACATAAATAGTTTTTATTAAATTCATTTACAAAGGTTTTTTATTTATCAATGCTTACAGTCAAAAATAGTGTGAAAGTTAGCAAATAATAAGAGTTAGATGGATTTTTTTATTTAAGAAATATTAATATTTAAATATATGTGTTTAAAAATACTTTTATATTCGCTTTGCTAATAGTTAAATATATACCATTTGAGTGTGATTTATACAGGGTATCAAGACAAAATATGTGCGAAAATGTGTCAGAAAGTGAGCAGAAATATAAAACATAGCAAGCAACTGGGGATCGAGGATTGAGTGGGAATTGGGGAGTTGAGGGCGGCAACTGCTGCTCGACACTTTCTCACTTTCATGAATTATGCTACGTGCTTGTCAGCCTCAGCTTTAGCCTGAAGTCCTTGCCACCGTTAGCTCCCGTTCAGCGCTGGTGCAGTGGCTTCTAAGGGGCCACCAAGGTGCAACTGGCAGG
This sequence comes from Drosophila nigromelanica, assembly GCA_004149465.1. Lineage (NCBI taxonomy): Eukaryota > Metazoa > Arthropoda > Insecta > Diptera > Drosophilidae > Drosophila > Drosophila nigromelanica. The sequence continues at coordinate 35,135 of SCDS01000294.1, read as the reverse complement.
TGGAAAGGTGGCAGGTGGCAGGTGGAAGGTGGCAGGTGGCAGCTGGCATATGGCTGCTGTTGCTGCGGCTTCGTTTAGACTGTGTTTAACATATTAATAAATGATTGTGACAAATGCACAGCCAACGCTTGCATGTCTCGAATGCTGCAAATATGATTCCGGCCAGCTCGGTCTTCAGTATTCATGGCTGGCTCTGAAGAGCTGAGCTGAGGTCGGGCAAATGGGGCTTAAAGTGTTTTATGTTTGTGGAAAGGTAAAATAAAGCTAAACTGACTGTAAGTCTTTATAAAGTATTTAAATGTCATGATTGGAAATTTAAAGATTGAGCAAAAACTTCATATTCAGTTGTATATATTATAGTTCAAGAGAAGTAAATAAAAATATTAAATAAAGTATCAAATTTATGTACAAAAATGGATAAATGAAAAGGGGAAAAGTTAAGGTTAAGGAAAAATAATCAAAATGTGTTCGGCAATCAGCGAGTTAAGCCTCATTTACTAATTAAATAAAGTAGCACTTAATGAGATTTATTTGTCAAGGGGCAGCAAGTGAAATCTGTCAACTTGCGCCTCAGACAAAGAATTCATATGTCATTTGTCAGAGCTTTCGGCTTAAGCGCAGCCACCTACAAGCAGCAAGATGCCCAATTCCCAGCGCTGAATTAATCATGTAATAGTCATTCACTCAATTTACACACACACACACGCACACACTTGCACACACGCACACACATGGTGAGTGTCAGTGGAACAATGAACAATACTCAATCTCCATTTAATGCTCGATTGCTCAAAATGCACAATGCAAATTACGCGGGGACGAATCGAGCAGGGCAAGCGGAGAGGGATGAGTAAATGGGAAGAGGGAGGGGCAGGGGGTGGAGGGGGCTGTGGTCTGCTGTATTTTGCAGTGCTGGTCTGATATTTAACAGCATATTACTCATACGCCATGTCAGCGCTTGGCAGCGACGTCTTTTGCCCAGTGGCGTAAGCCGTAAGTAAATTTATTTCAAACAATTATGCAGCAATTAACAAACCGATGCCGGCAATTACAGGTGGGCGTGGCAGCATGTGTCCTGCATTATTCATGCAATATTTCACAGAGTTGCGCGCGCGCTCCCCACGTAATTGCCGCTTCAGGTAACTTTTAAGCATTTTAATTTTTCAATAATTCAATTTCAGTTTCCAGTGCCAAAGTGGCTGTCGTCGTTTCTTTTCGCCTGATTTCTCACCTGTCTGGCAGTTTAAGTATGCGCCGGCACACGCGTTGCGTGACGCCTCCTTTGTTTGCCACATTTGCCAGCTCCGGCTGTGGCTCATAAATTATTTTCAACGCCGTTTTTAAATTACAATTTGTAATGCGCTCTCCCTCTAGCTGCCACACTCCCCCTACCTCCTCCTCCTCACACTTCTCGGTGGGCACTGACAAGTGGCCTGTGGCAGCTGTGGCACCTACGCTCGCTTTGGATTGCGGCTTTTGGCCATTTGCCGGCACCATTTCCGGCCAACGAGACCACTTCACAAATTAAGTTGTCAACAATTTTAACCATATCGCGACCATATAATCTTCACACCTAAATTATTTATATAAAAAGCCCCGGCGAGCACACACAAACAACACACACAAACAACACAGACACACACAGCCAGCAAGTGGGGCAATAAAACGTTTTGTTGCTGTTGCTGTTGTTGTTGTTGTTGTTCTTGTCGCTGTCGAGCCTTTTGTTTAATAAATTATGTAAAATGCGCCAAATTGAATTTGAAATTCATGTAGACTTTAGCTGGTTATGGGAATTAAGATATGTCGACAGCCAAACAAGCAGACAGACAGACAGACAGTTGGACATGACAACGCGTCGTTTTTAGCAACAGCACGTAAAGTTTGCTAACATATCTTTAACATGTGTGTGTTTGTGTGTGTGTGTTTGTTAGCTGAGGCAACAACAATTGCCTTGTTTAGACAAAGTTTATTGCTAACTTTTTGTTGTAGTCCGATGTTAATAATACATGCCACAAACGCTAGGGTTAAAGTTATTAAAGATATCTTCAAATACAACAGGGAAAAAGATGTGCAAAATGTTTATTTATTTAATTGTGTTTTCAAACAAAAGTTAAAATCTGTAATTGCTTGTGCCTTGAAGATCAAGTTAATATTATTCAGGTTTTTATTTAAATTGCTAATACTTTGCTCACATTTAAAGTTTATTTAATATTTCTTCAGATAATTAAGACACAATAAAAAAAGAGGAAAAAGAAGAAGAAGAAAAAGAAGGTCACAGGCAATTTTCTGACATGAAGTTAAAACTCCAAAAATATTAAAATGAAGCCCTCTTAATGTAGTTATTCAAAGGCTTTTCGTAATTACAATGCATTTTTTTCTGGTACATATAGTTTTGTCAATGGTATAATCCAGCCGTAACATTTTGGCCAAATTGCAGCACATCACACTCCAAAATTATGGCCAAAAACTTTCGCAAATAACTGTCTTAACTGGACCATAAAGCCGGACCATAAGCCAGAGCCAAAAGCAGAGTGTAGTTAGAAGACCAAGTACATAAAACTTAATGACGCTGCATTGTGGGTGAGGGCTGCGCCCGAAAGTAGGCAAGTATAAACATAATTTACATCAAGTGACGGCCATCAAAGCAAGGACAAGCTGAAAGTCCTTGGCGCAAATCACAACTGGAATTCGTGAAAATAATAATTAGGCGCAGTCGAGCGACGACCCCCACCCCCTTCCCTTACCCAACACACTCAGAGAAAAAAACGTACAACAAAGAAGCCGTACTCAGAATTGCAAATGAAGTGTGAACAAGAGTTTTTACTCTCTCTCTATCTCTCTCTCTTTCTATCTCTCCTTCTTCATTTTCTCTCTGTGTGTAGTGACAAGACAAAGACCCACAAAATGTGTCTTTGGAGACGTTATTAAAAGTTTTCTCTTTTTTTTTTGGTTTTGTTGGCTACTTTTGTGGCCGCCATTTACATTAACAGCCTTTCATCCAGTTTTTGGGCAAAATATCAAAATGAAATTGCTGCATAATTTGTACTTTCCACATTTTCTTTATTTTTTTTTTATATATATATTTTATTTTATTTGTGTTTGCACAATGTCGTCAGAGTGGGGGAAAAGTTTTCTATTAATTTTGGCTGCTTGTCATTTGGCAGCGGCAAAGTGTAAATAAATACGGACGAGAGTTTCTTATCTAAGCGACCAACGAAGCGCAAACTTAAATTAAAATGTTGGCAGGACATTCGTTGAATTATTCAGTAACTTTTGCCAACAACTGCTGGCAACTCTTTTATTTTCTTTCGCCTATTTTCATTTTTATTTATTTTTTTGTGGGCAGTTTTCCTTTGTGGCCAGGAAATGTAAATTTCTTAGCTCGTTTCTCTCAGAGGGGCGAAGACGATGGTTTCAATGTCTCGGCCGGGTTTTTAGGTGGTCTAGTAATTAAAAATCAACAAACAGTGTCGTGGAGTATCCTTTTTTATTTTTGATGACATTTTGCTATCAAAAGGGTTTATTGTCCGGCACGTGAATATTTTTTTTATGAATAGCCAACAAGTTTATGGGGCTTAATGTTTATCGAACGAGTTATTGACAGTTGATTTTGCTGACGCACATATAAAAAAATTATTTATAGTTTCAACTATTTCTATCTTAGACCCAACACCTTTTTGTTTGTTTTGAATTTCATATGAATTAATTTGAAATAATGAAAGTTGTATAAAATATTGATGAGTTGACCCATATTTGAGCATATAATATAAAGTATCTTTACTACTTTACGAACATTGCTTAAGATTATTTTGCTTAACCTTATGCATAGCTTTCCAAAATCGATAAATTTGCAGCTTAATTTGAGCAAAGGCATGTTCACCCATAATTCAAGTGCCATACAAATGTTTGATTATAAATTTATTAAATTTTGCAAAAAGCCTAAATATAAAACTTAACATAATATTTATTCAGCCAGAGTGTTTGACTAACTCAAACTGCACTTGTTGCCAAAATAAAATTTAATTTAAGCATCACATATTATATTGCACGTTTAGGAATTCCTAAATTCGAAGAATTACAAGACACATTATAAGTAGTAAATATTTATAACAAAAGTTAAATTTTTGCACAAGTATTGTTATAAGTTTTTTTTTAATACGTTTCACTTTAATTATTATAATTTTATATAAGCTTCAAATAATTTTATATATCTGGAAGGAAAGTCCTGTAAAAATTATTATAGTAGTAAAATAACATAAAATAATAAACAATAAAATAATTTAACATAACAATAAAATACGTCGGAAATCAAATAAAAAGCCAGATTTTATTTATTTTTTATTTATCAGAAATGCTGAACAGTTTGACATGTGACTTGACGAAAAGGCTAAAAATATATAGCGACTTAGAGTATTTTTTAGCCGTTTTTCAGTGTTTTGTCAAAACGTTTAACTTAAATTGTCGTAAATTTCATCTGGGTTCGGATTACGATGTAAAGCAGCCTGTCGGCAGGCAGACGTAAGAAAATAATGCGGCTTGGCTGGCGGGCATGAAGAGAACGAAGGAAAGCGGAGGGGAGGGCGATATGAATTTCATTCCATACTAGGGCTAAACGGCTAAGGCCGAAAAGTCAACTTTCTGGCTTTTCACTTTTGCCTTTCAGGCCCGTTGGGCATAATTTCACAATTGCTGGCACATGTGGCGCCGTCGACTTCGACTGCGGATGCCACACTTGGGCACCTGCCCCTCCTCCCACACACTCTCGCCCACCAATCAGGCAGAATGGTTAGCACACAGCTGCTGAGCATAAAACACACTTAACCACGGTCAGTTAGCCTACGCAGTTGGAGCTACTCACGGGCCACGCCCATTTGTGCCGCCCATTTGCACACTGGCCCCACTTGTTATTTATATTATGAGCACTCAGAGTTGTTGGCTCATTGTCATAAATTTGCTCAAGTGTTTGTGAGCTGCCTCCTCTAAGAAAAAAAAGTAACCACGGAAGAGCAAAAGATTTTCTCAGCCGTGTGTTAAATTTTTATTTTTTTTGCTTTTGTTTTGTTTTTCAACGGCTCAAGGGCTTTTACAACAAGAACGAAAGTGAGCGCCTCTTGGCCAATTTAATAAATTCCATAAATTGTTTATGTTCAGCCTTGGCTGCCTGTTTGTGTGTGTGTTTTTTGTGTGTGTGAATGCGTGTGTTTACTGACAGTTTCAAGTGTTTAGCTGTTGAGTCCCTTTGACGTTCGAGCTGTGCTTTGTTTGCATTTGAAGTCAAGCAGGACGCCCCTTAGAGCACATTATGTGACAACATCAACAACAACTGGAACAACATCAACAACAATAAACAACAACAACAGCAACAATCGTATGAACAACGTTAACAACTGTTGAGCTGCTGCTGCTGCTGCTTGATGTTTCAAAAAGTGTTGCATACTTTTGCCAGTGTTGGAGAGTACTCGAAACTTGAACGCACATTGTGCAAGAAAATAACACATGTATGAAAAATTGCCAGCCTCGCCTTAAAAGCTTGTCGAAAGGAGAGTGAGAAGACGAACGGGAAATCCAGCTTAAAATTCTCTTTTGAATTAAAATGTTTATTTTTTTCTAAACAATATGATTATATTGAGCTATATTTTTAAAGAATTTAAATTTCTGGTATAAAGAATTTCTGTCAAAGAATAAAACATCATCATCCAAAAATTATTAAAAAAAAGAAACACAAAAGTTTTTCTATAAATTAATGTTTACTATATTTTATTATTATTATTATTTTTTTGATTATTTTTATTACCCTTCAGCAATTTAGTTGTCTATTGCTGCAATAAAAATCCATTGACATATTCAAAATAAAATAGCTAGCATTTTATTCATATTCACAGCTCAATTTAAAGCCACAATTTGTAAATAAAAATACCGAGAATTGCCAGAAAGTGCATAACTTTAAAGATTGGCTTTATTACCTATTTCAACTGCCACACATGCAGCACTCAAAATGGCACCAATTTAATTATACCTCGGGCCAGACACGGACAAGGATATGAATACGAGCACACACACACACATACACAGCAGACACAAGCACATTGCATTTGCACCTTGAACAGAAAAACTTTTCAACGCTTTGGATAAAGTTTTTGTTCTGGGCTAGTCGGAAATAGTGCTAGAACTGCCAGCCGAAACACTAAGCGTATAATCTTGTAAACTTGGCAAAAATGCTTCAAATGCCATAACTAAAATAAGCAGCGGCATAGACAAAGCGCCGAGAAGACGGCAAACGTTGGTCCGGAGCTGGGACGGCTCCACATGCCCTCAAGGGCGTAACAGATTCTGAGCAAAAGTTGTTGGCCCAAGAGTTGGCAGAGAGTGCAAGTGCTTGATGCAAATTATTTGGCCTGGAGGTTAACTAGGGTCGTTTAGCAAATGCCTAATACACAAAAAGACAGAGCACGCAGACACACACACACGCACACACACACACAGACACACTCACACACACAGCTTGAGCTTTTATGAGCGCTCTGCATTGGCATTCATAAGAGTGAGTAAAGCATTTTTCTATGCGAGCTACGAAACGGGTTCCAGGGGGGTAAAGCAAAGGAATTGGGTGCCAACCACACAGTCTGGACTGTGCGCAGCCTCAGCTGCCAGGTCCACCATCCACAAACCCACCCACGCACAACAACAATGACAAGTACAATAAATGCCTTTCAACTGCGGTTTCACATGCACTTGAACTAAAGTGGGCGGGGTGTGTGGGTGGGGTGGAGTCTCGTACTTCATAAGAACGAAGTGCAATTTGAAGTGAAGTGCCTCATACTATGAAGTATGTTAGTTTGGGCTGTGCATAGATACATATATGTATATATAACACACAGCTCTCCCCCCTCCTTTCACCCCCAGTCGGGTGTCTCTGTCACTTTTGCTGTGCCGCCTTGTGGCTTTACTTAGTTTTGGACTCCGTCCCGGCCATGTTAGGCAGCTCTTAATGAAACTTTATCCCTGGAGTGTTAAAAGTCTTACCATCTGTTCGTTCTGTTAGGCAACTGCATTGAGTGTGTGTGAGTGTGTGTGTGTGGTTGTGTGTGCATTGTGGCTGCACTTAATTTGCTGTACGAAACATGCTCCATGTACTTTTGTGGCAGCTACGGCTCCGCACAAATGCTGCTACACGTCCGCCAAATAAAATTTTCCAAAATCAATTTTTCAAAGTTTTTAAAAATTTGTTTGCTTACATTTTTATTTAAATAATTTTATTATTATAAATTAATTATTTAATTTGCATTTTTTTTGACATTACAACTCAATAAAAACGGTTTTCTGTGTCTGTTAATAAATAGGAAAAAGGTTTTTTTAATCTACTGATTGAATTAATTCTTAAAAATGAATTTTAAAGTATTGTTTCATTAATTTGAAAACTATTCTCTATCTCAGAAAGCAACATAATAATTTAATATCCAGCTATTTATAGTTTCAATTAACAAAATTGTACAAACATTCTATTATGTAGCTTACCCTCAAAACAATAAGTAAAACACACATTCAAATCACTTGAAGCACAGGCATTTCTCGTGGCAAAACAGTTTGCAACTGCACAATAACACAACCTCGCTTCATATGTAACCACATATACAGCCATCCATCCAACGATTCAGCCATCCAATCATTTATCCAAACCGCCAGTGTTAACCACATTCACACGTGCTTAACTTTAACCTGGCTCAAAACGAACGCAACACACAACTTCAGACAAGAACAATATTTACGAACTTAAGGTTAAGAGCTGAAAAAACGCCCCGCAACAGACCCAAAATCGAATGAAATAAAACATCAACTGCAATTAGTTGAGCAATCGATGGGAAGCAAGTAATAAACTTCTGGGCTGCCAGCAACATTTGCCACTGATTGACTAGCAACAACAACAGAAACAGCAAACAGTGGCGCAAAAATCAAAACAACCAACACCATTTTCTAATGTGGCCCTAACAAGAGTGCCACCCCCTCATTTAATTGGAGAGGGGGGTGGGGCACTAAACAGACCTCGCTCCCAATGTGTGCGAGCCACTTCAGCGAAGGAGAACTGAAATCTTAATTAAGATTGATATGTTTGCGTGTGTGTGTGTGTGGTATCATGACAAGCTGGCTGGCTGCCAGTGCTCAGGTTCCCAGGTTCCCTGCCCAAGCCAACGCTCCCTTGACTTGACTGACATTCGACTGTCTAGCGTTACCTGCTGCTCCTGGTGAAATACACCTACATCTGGGCTCCCCTCCTGGCTAGCTCGATTTTCATTTCCATTTTTCCGACTCTTGAAAAAAGTTGTTTTGTTGCTGTCGTTGTTTGCGTTTGACGGACCGTGGTCAACATTCCACTTGAATTGCAACCAGAATTATTTATGACATTCGATTTCGATCTCTATGTTGTTTTTTTTTTTGCTCTCCCTGCTGTCGTGTATTACCGTAATTAGTGCCCCCCAAAATTGACATTACTCTGAATCGAAAAGCAAATCGAAATCGTTGAGCGATTTCCACGATGGTCTTTGACTTGTTCAAGTCAATCAAAAAGCAAATTCTCGACTGCGGAACTAGGTGATTGACATGCACAAGAAAAAGCACCGCCAACATTCGCTTTGACTGGCCGGAGAGTGTATACGTATACGTATGCAAATTGCAGGCACTGTGAAGGAATTGTCGACGCTGTGGCTGTGGCAACTCTCACTTGCAGTGGTCAACCACAAAATTTGACTTTAATTAGGTTGGGCTTAAAGTAGGAATTTTGGGAGATTCAGATGATTTATTAAGAAACGACTTGAACCATAAATATGGTTACTATATGTTAACAACAAATTTAATTAATTATTAATTAATTATGTCAATCAAAAGTTAAAGTTAAGCAAAAATAAAAAAAAATTAACAAATGTGTGTAAACAAATATGAGAAATAAAACGTACATTAATTAATTTTCAGTAATATTTTTCCAATTTTTTTTTTTATCAAATTTATATTTAATATAATTTATTTATTTAAATGTTTCTATTAATTGCTAAATCACTACTGCAAGTGGTTTTAAAATGAATAATTAATAATTTATGTAAATAAATAAATTCCTGTGGCTGCTCAACAATTTTAACTACATTCCAACACACAAAAACATTCCAGTCAACCTATTGAAATTCCGACTTTAATATTTGTCGGTTTTCTTGCATTGTCAACAATTTGCCGGCAATCAATTAAATTCACTGCTCGTTGCATTTTCATTCGTGTAATCCCAATTACAATCACTGTCCGACGCTACTGGAGCCCCGTTCGATGTGGAATATATCAATAAAAGCAATTAAATTTTCTATTAACGAAATCAACTGTGGCAAATGCGGTGAGTCGGACTGCGGCGGTGAAGTGTTGGCGGCAGCAGAAACGATAACAACAACAACAACAACAACATCAGGAATGAATAAAAAAAAATAGCAAATGCAGGCAAGCTCCAAAACAACATCAACATCATGATTGCGATTGCCGTGGCCATCCCAGCGGCAACCCCATCATCAAAATCAACAAGCAACAGCAGTAGAAGGAGGAGGAGGATCAGAGGCACCAGCAGCAAAGGGAGTTTTCGGAAGGGGATTCGGCGCATCATCTATAAAAACAATCAAAAGCAGGCAGCGGCAATTGCCGGGTTGCCGGGAGTTGGCCTGGAAGTTCATCAAACTGTTCCACAGTCAAAAAAAAAAACAAAAAAAAACCAAAACAAATATTACAGCCAAAAAGGGGAGCCTAACGTCAACTAAGAGTATGTGTAGCTATAACACTCATACACACACACACAGACTGTCTACATGTGCGCGTTATTGTTATTGCTTTTGTCCAGAAACGCCCCCGAAAAAGCCGATGGTGTAGCAGGATGCGTTCATTTCGAGCATTGCCGGAGCAGCAACCGAGTTCCGAAGTTGGAAAACCAGCTACAAAACGAAAAAAAGGATTGCTCGTAATTCTTTTTTATTCACTATTTTTTTTTTTTTGGTTTGCTGGCTGGCTGGCTGCATGCCAAAAACTCTTCATCATCGAAAAACATGAGAGCGCTGTAAAATTAACATAGAGCGTGAATCGGGAAAAACAAGTGGGCGTTGTGTTGTAGCCGGCCGGCAGGGGCGTGGCTGCAATGTGCAGTCAAATTAATGGAAATGCTATCACTTCAACAGTTCGCAGCGAAATGGATTCGGAAAGCGTCATCTAACGGTGAATGTAGACAGTCCCAGAAAGACAATTGGGTTTTGTTGGGGATTTATAAAACCAAAAAACAAAACCAACTCTCATAATAATTTCATTGTAAAAAAAATATTCTGCATCTTTAAATATATATTAATGACATGTGTCTAATTCTCAAAATAATAATAAATATATATAAATTAAACACGTAGTTATTTATTATATATTTGAATGCAAGCTGTCGTAATAGCTTAATGCAGAGTACAGGGTATGTCCTAGGCGAACACTCCGATTAGTGCAGTCTTACTTGTAATAGGTTAATCAATTTTTTTTGTATTATTTCAATTTTTAATTTCATATACTTTAATTAAATTGAAAACCAGTTTTTATACTTAAATTCAATGATTACTATAAAAATAACTATAGCAAAAAATAATAATAAAATTAAACAGCAAATGGCAAAAATAATACTAAAAATTCAATAGCGCACTTTGCGGCGCACATTTCACTAAAACTCAATCACCTACAAAAATTAAAGCTGGCTAAACAGAAAACAACAAAAAAAAAACAAAATAAAAGAAAATGGAAAAAGGTTCAAGCGTTTGCTTTCCGGGCAATTAAATAAACACAATTTTCAAATTATATTTAAACTACACGCTGGCAAGTGACTGGCAAGACCGCCCCTTTTGGCTGGGGTTGGGGGGCGGGCGCTTAACTTCCGGTCAAGCACACATATACAAACACAGACACACACACACACTTTAGCCCTCAACTTTGGCCCCACAAAAATCCTCTTCTCACAGCACGTCCGGTTGCCAAGTGTGAAAAAAGCCGATGAAATTTTGTTATCTAAATGCGCAAAGAACTTTTGAACCGAAAGGATAATACAAGGATGCTCAAAAGACAAAAGGCACACGCTCAATGCGCTTATTAGAATCCCTTTAAAACTGTAACAACTGCCGCCCCACGCCCAGTTCATTGCTCTTCGCCCCTGGTCCTAGTCCTGGTTTTGGGACCTGTTTGCCAAATCAATTAAGTCGAATACTTCCTTAAGGATAATTGCTTTCGGAAAGCGAACGCCGCCAGCTCAAAACTTTCAACAATAAACTTCGGCTTCAATAACGAGTTAAGCGAAGCGTTAAGGCCTAATGCCAAAGGGATTTTTCGACTCATTTTTGTTGCCTTTTCATGTACTCTTGCCGAGAGTACTTAAAATATATTAGAAAATATGCAGCTCATTGAAATTATCTTTTCTTAAATATATATCTATGTATCTTGCGTTCCATGCTGAAATCAAGAATGTAAAATGAACGGTTTTCAATTAAAACAAAACTATATTTATAATATATATTAAAGAAAGGAAAATGCATACAGTTTTAATTATTATACTAAATTTGTATATGGTATACATATAATATTATGCAATCACTCAGAAACGGTTATATTTAAATCAGAATACTTGGTATTCCATATTATTATGATTACTTTTTATACAAAATACAAAAACACTCTTAACTTTAAATAATTCTGATTTCTCTTTGTTCGCATATCTGAAAGGGTATTTCATATTCATCGATTGTACTTTCATGTTCTGTTTTTTTATTTTTGGCATAAATTCGAATAATGTGCACCAAAAATTCTTTGGGCAAATTGTTTAAAGTTGAGCAAGTTAGAGCGAATTAATTAATTCGCTTGTTTCGAAGGGGGTTTTACGCAGCGACTTTTTAGTCAGCTAAGTGATTTGTTAATTTGCAATAATAATATAGAAAAAGTTGCGCATACGCCGTGTGGCCACGCGGCAATTAACGCTAATGAATGCCACGCAGCAGCAGAGGCAGCACTTGATTTCAGTTTGCCAGCTATTAGTGGTAATTGTAGACTTTTAAAAGCGATTCAGTTGAGTGAAATTAGCATGCCCATTGGGCATAATTTTTCGTAAAGAAAGCACACACACATATGCCAAATGGGCGTGGCAGAGACACAAACACACTCTGATTGCTGGCCACGTGTGGGGGCAACACCCACGTGTTTACAAGCGTTAAGCGGAGCGCCATTAAATGTTATGACCGGGCTGAAAAACATGGCCATTGGCTGCCAATGGCCAACCAGGTGATAAAGTGTCGAATGTGGCGTGGCAGCAAAATGACCAAGGCATTACAACTTGACCCAGGCGAAGGAGCTTCAAACAGGACAAAGTTTTTCATGCCACATTGCTTACGGTTTTCCTAAAAACTACAACAACAACAAAATACTAAACGTTAACTAGGTGTGAAAGTTAGCATCTACCACTTAACCTAATCCAAACCAACTTAGATCTACCGTAGATACGTTTAGTTGAATAGGTCGGAGCTTAACATAGCTCAAAACTTGAAGTGTAAATTGAAAAAAATAAACTTACGAGCAGCCAAAATGTTTTCTTGAATTGCTGTAGATCAAAACTGGTCAAGAACTTACCTGAAAAGAATGTTAAGAAAACGGTTTATTAGTTTTATAAACTATTAGTCACAAAAGACAATAATATAATTTGATTTATATTTAAGTTTTTTTAAAGATAACAAAGAGAAGAAGGAAATGTTTTAAAAAATATATGGATAAAGTGTTTTGACGAGCTTATTTATTTTATTTCGTATTTATAATTTTAATTTTTATAATTTAAATGATTTCGAGGACAAAATAAAAACTCCTAAAAATAGTTTATCTTGTTTCTCGTTTTGATCAAAAACTAACTGAGCGTAGTTATTATTTCACATGAAACTTTTTGAACATTTCCTAATGTAATTAAAAAATCAATAAATCAATCAATGATTTGTATAAATCAGGTGGCACATAAAATAGGGCCTGGTATGAGATTTACACAAGCCACAAATGCAGCCTAGCAAAACAAACGAGTCCGGGTGGGACAAAGGACTTTTATACGAGTTGTGTGTGACAATTGAGAGGCGAATAGTAGAAATAATGGTTAACCGCGAAATAGCCAAGTGGGCCACAATTAAAAAGCCCACGAGTTTGAAAACAATGGCGTTCAGTGCTTGAGCTTTGTGGCCCTTGGCCCATTGAGTCATTAATTTTGGTATTGCAGTGTCAGTTGGTGGCAGCCTGGTAGATTGTTCACATCGACATCGATTAGTGTCCGGGGCACATTCTGTGCCACTGACAGGCTGACAGTGGTGTCCACATCTATTATTTTCAACTTAACAATTGGCCAGGACACGGGCACGCCCACAACTTAAACAGAAAACAGAAAAATGGAAAAAGAGCAACACACACACACAGCATAAAAACTGCACAAATGCCGACCTACAAGTTGTTTCCTTCCGCCTGTAGTGCTGGTGGTTATGCACCCCGCAGCCTCGATCGCTGTCGCTGTCGTCCTGGCCGACCCTTTGTTTAGGGAACGTCCCTATACTCGCCCACGTAATATCTTTAATGCCTCGCGTTGGCGAACCGTGTGTCCAGCGGAAATGACAACGACAGTGGCAATTACATTGTTGCATGACACAAATAGTGTTGGCCAACAACAACAAAAACAACATTAGCTACAACAAGTACAATAAAAAGGTAAAATTTGCTGGCATTGTCCAACAGTTTGTCGGTGGAAAAAAAATGGTGGAGGGGCAAAAAAAAAAAATATAATAAAACACAAGGAACAACCAAGAGGTAAAAATTTAATTGATGTCAAGTCGTAAAAAATGCGATAACATTGCTATTGCTACGTTTATTTAATTGTTATCAGATGTCCTTTGTTGTGCCACAGACGAAGCGCTTGTTGTGTTGGCCCTTTATAAGGTATACTTAGATTGGAGTTCTATTAAAAGTCAATAGAGCAGAAAAACCGTTTTAATAATTTCTGTTAATTTTTGAATCATTTCTGAAACGTTGTTTTGTAAGCTATATAAAAATAATAATATATAAACTAATTCAAATATAAAATACAGACCTTTAACAAATATCAACATATAAACATAAGAATTTTTACTTTTAAATTCTCATTTTGTTAGAAAATATAATAAAGCTGTATAAAATATATAACATTTTAAAATAAATATGTAAAAAAAATATTTTGCAGGGTAGGGTATTTCATAGTCGAATATGCCTTTACCTTTGACAGTGTTGGCTGCATTGTCACATCGTTTGTCGTTTGTCCTTTCCCCTTCAAACACACACACACACACACTGAACTCCTCAGCGAGTGCTAAACTAATTACTTCAAATTAGCGCCTTTATGCTCAGGCAGCCTGTCTGCCTCTTGGCCATGGCCAACTGAGCTTTGCCTGACCATTAGCTTGGTATCTTGGACTTGGTGTCGACTCGCAACGCGGCGTCTTTATTTGCGTGTGTAGCCCAATTATGTCATGTGGCCATACAATGCACACAACATGGCAACAACGGTATTTGAATGCCACAGGAATTTGTTGTCAGGACATTTGAATATAAATGCAAATTGTTCAAATCGCCTTTGCGTGCTAACAAATGTTTATTAATTTCGGGTGTTCTTAACTAGAGCAACTTGTTTATTTATAGTGCATATTAAATATAAAATTTAGTACATGTAAAAACTAGACGTTTAATATAAATACAAGATTACTGAAATAATGTTGAGCTAATTGAAAATGTCCTTATTAAATAATCATTAGGCAACTGTGACTCACACTTAAAAACCCCTTCTCTACAAATCGAAATCAAGTATACAATAAATCACAACTTTGGGCAATAAGCAAACAAAATTGTTACAAATCTGTTGCCCTCCAAGCGAGAAGCGATCAGCAAAGAGATGGCTCCAACCTCCCATTCACCACCTCATCCGGAACTGATGTGGCCCTGTGGCAACGAGAATTTATGCCACTTAAACTTAACACCTCGCTGATTGCCCGACGAAGCGCAGTAAATCGTTTATTTGAATTATATTAATTTTCCCGTTTTTGCGCTTGAAAAAAATAAAATAAAAAAGCAAAACAATAAGAAAAAGAACAACAAAAATAAAGTTAAAAATATTTTTAGATGAATTTCATGCGCTTGTTTGCATTTTGTGATTTGTTGTTCTTATTTTTATTCAGCTGGACAACAGGAGACGACAATTTTGTGTCGCTGGGTTGTCAGGACAACAACAGGAAAATATATAAAACAACTGGCAGAAAAATGAAAAGCAGGCAAAAAAATACAGAAAACTCGGCGCGTAATAATAAATGAGAAGTGGAAAAGTTTTTGCCGCCAACGTGCTTATTGTCAAGCTCGGCCAGGCCATAAAAAACGAACTTCAATAGCAGTAAGGCGACAAAAAATGGGAGAGAAAAACAACAACAGGCCAAAAGAACAACCGGCAAAAAGTTCAAGGCACTGACTTTATAGCTGCAATAATGCCTGTAAGGGCTCATGAGAGGAAGGGGGCGAGGCGGGGCGGGGGCGGCAACAAGGTGAGCCACACGCCAAAAAACAAAGCGAAGTCGCCGACTTGCAGCGTGACAGAGTCCCAGCGAAACGGGTAGAAGGAAAGGGGGACGAGGGGTTACCGTAACGTGTTGAGGCACTTCGGCGAGCTAACGAAATGTAAAAAAGTGCCGGGGCGCACTCGGTCGGGCGAGTCTGGTCTATTGTCCGGCGTACAGTTGGCCGTGTCCGTGTCGCTAACGGGCCTGGTTTGTTATGTGGCTTATGCCGGAAATTTGTATTTAGACGCCAGCGTTGTTATGGCCATTGCTGTTGCTTTTATTTTAGCCGCTTTATATATATATTTTTTGTACTTACACCCACTGCGGGTGTTTGTCGCCGACGGAACGTCTACGCCTGAGGTCTGGGTCAGTTTTGTCATAAGTTAACGTCAGGTGGAATATGTTGCAAATTTAACAAAAATTTTGTTGGGCATCAGACAAAAGGTGCATATGGCAATGGAAATAATCTACTTAAAGATACATTTATATGATAAATATCACTGTAAATATAAATCAGGTTTGGCGAATTTTCGGAAAAAATTATAAATAAAGAACAAATAATCTAATCTCGTAAATTTCTAAATTTTACAAAATATATAAAATAGTACAAAACAGTTCAAGTGATTAAATTTTAATTTTACATACAAAAAACTCAATCCTTTAATGTATGAAAAGGAAAGTCTTTTACCTTGTCAGCATCCCAACAACTTTTCAATTGTTATAACTACGGCCATTAAAATTAATGAAAATTATAGATTTGCGGGCTGCTGTCAGCTAAATGAAATATTCTCCGGGCCCGCCCACCCCGTCAATCACCATTGATGTCAGCTGGCTCCGCTGACCCGTCACATTGATGACAATTTAAGGTGGGGGAGGGGAGGGGGGGGGGGGAGCGGAAAGGTGTCGCAGTCAACGGGAATGCGGCACTAAATTACTATGCTTAACTCATAAAGGTTGGAAATTTAATTACATGCTGTGGGCTCGAAAATGGGCAAAGCAAGTGGGTGGCGAAAAAAAAATTGCGCTATTCAATGGGCATTTGTTTGGTAACACGATGGGCGTGGCCGTGGCCGTCGACACGACAGGGCAAAAACAATTGTCGCGGCGTTGCCCGAATATTTAGACGGGGTAATAATTTCAAAGGGCAAAAACTCAGCTGTCCTCTGGCGGTGCCATGTCCTGTCTGTTGTCCTGTCACCTGGTGCCGCCTCTTGGGCTTTATTCTACAGTCTCTTGGGCTTGCCGCCCCCAACCACACTGAAAACAATTGGTGTCAACAATGTGCGGGCAGTTTGATGAACGCTTTGACTTTCACACGCTAATGAGTTTGCTTAAGTAATTTCAATTCATTTGTTAATTTTAATTAATGCGCCCAGCGCCTGTCATTCCGGGCATTCTATCATTCTTTCAGTCAGCCCATTTGTTTGCCCCCCAGGGTCGTCAGAGCTTGCGTGCTCATAAATATCGCAGCATTTGAGCATTCGACCATTTGTGTCCTTTTGTCATTGTCCTGGCTGGGTTTGCATGTCATTAATATACTCCTGTTCTAACTAATTGCCTGCGCAGCTCCAATTGGTGATTATAAATATATATCTATAGATAGTTATTATTATTGGTACTTAATAATATTTAGATAAAGTTTAGATAAATTCCTTGATAATATTGACAAATACAATTAATAGGTACATAAAATGAAAATAAGTCTGCTTAACTTGAAATTATGAAAATCGCATAGAAGGGCGAAAATGACGACGGGGAAAGATGGAGTTTGTGAGATTAAATTTAGTGTGACAGTAGAGTGACAGTAGGAGAGGATATAGCGAGAGTGAGATAGGGAGAAAACGAATAATTAAATGGGGCATTGAAAGAAAGAGAAAATTAGATAATTAAAGTAAAAGAGTCAGAAATAAAAAAAATGAAAGAGAGAGTTACTTACAAATTAATAAAAATAATTTAAACTTCATGCAAGCCTAGCTTAATGTCAAGTTGATTCTGTTATGGCTTACATAAAATGCACCTATTTATTTTATAGATATTTCAAATTAATTTCCCCAGTTTTTACCATTGGAATATTTATCAAAAATTCGAAATATGGTTGCGCCTGTTTAAACAAAGTCAAAACATTTGAAATGACTTTTCGGTGTTGCCCCAATTAAATTTCTGGTTTTAATTCAATGACAGTTTTGCACTACAGGTTGGTCAATTTTGTCGCTAATTGAATTTTCTCACAATGTTAGCCAAGATACGCAATGCTCTGACCGCGGATCTTTGGAGTAACCAACGGCGTCGTCAGTTGAGTGCGGTGAGCACAATGCTCTGCAAGGGCCAAAGCGATGGCAAAGTGAGCAAAGAAAGCGGCCAGCTGCCGAAACGGAAACAGCAGGTCACCTGCTTAAAGAAAGAGCATTTTGATGTGCTGGTAATTGGCGGGGGCGCCGTCGGCTGTGGCTGCGCTTTGGAGTCGGTAACGCGTGGCTTTAAAACTGCGTTGATCGAGGCCAATGATTTTGCCAGCGGCGACAGCTGCAAGTCGAGCAAACTGATCGAGGGCGGCAGCTCGTATCTGCATGCGGCCATCCAGAGCGCCAATCTGCAGCAGATCTTCATGCTGCAGCAGGTGCTGAACGAACGGGCCACAATGCTGACGATAGCGCCCCACTTGAATCGCGTCCAGCCAATGCTGATGCCCATCTACAGTCCGCTGCGACTGCCGCTCTACTGGCTGGGCCTCAAGATGTACGATGCGATGGCCGGCATGTCCAATGTGCGCGGCTCCCATTTTCTGTCCAAGCAGGCGACGCTCAACGAGTTCCCAATGCTGCGTCGCAACGGCCTGTTGGGCTCCCTCGTCTACTACGATGTCCAGCTGGACGATGCCCGCATGTGCCTCGCATTGGCGATGACCGCGGCCAAGCATGGCGCCATCGTGGCCAACTATGTCCGGCTCACAGAGCTCCTGCCGCCGACCAGCGAATGCGGCTGTCGCACCGTCTACGTCAACGATATGCTGAGCAAATCTCGCTTCTGCATCAACACCAAGGTGATCATCAATGCGACGGGAGCGGGCACGGATGCGATACGGAAACTGGACGATTGTGCGGTCCCACCGATTGCTGTGCCCAACATGGGCACACACATTGCGCTGCCCAAATATTATGGGTCCGAGAACTGCGGCCTGCTCTTTCCCAGCAATTTGAGCGAAAAGGCGCTCACTATGCTGCCCTTTGGCAACTGCATCCTGGTGGGCAATGTGGGTGAGCAGCGTGAGGAAGGCAATGGGCAGAAGCCAACGCCGACGTTGAATGAGGTGGAATGCCTGTTGAATCAGACGCGTCTAGTGCTGGAGGATTGCGTACGGCTGCAAACGAAGCATGTGCTCAGCTGCTGGACAGGGATAAAGCCATCGATCATGTTTCCGGCGACGGACAAGAACGATGGCAAACAGCCAAATGTGGTGCCCAATTATTTGATCGAGGTTAGCGGCAATCAGATGATCACATTGGCCGGCGGAAGCTGGAGCGCGTATCGTGTGATGGCTGTGGATGCGATCAATACGGCCATCGAATCCTGTCAACTGGAGCCGCACTCGAATACGAGCATCACAAACACTTTGTTGCTGGATGGGGCCGATGATTACTGCTGCATGGTGCCATTGGATCTGGTGCAGACCTACGATCTACCCATGGATGTGGCACAGCATTTAGCGGACACATACGGCAGCAATGCCAGCCAACTGATGGCGGAGTGCTCGCCCAACAGTCGATGTCGTCTCCATCCCAGCTTTCCCTATATACAGGCCGAGGTGAACTATGCCTGCCAGCGGGAGTACGCCTGTCAAATGGTGGATGTGATCGCTCGACGTCTGCGCGTCGCCTTTACCGATGCGGCCGCTGCCGCCCAAATGCTACCCAACATTACGAGCATTATGGCTGCGGAGCTCTCCTGGACGGAAAACGAGCAGAAGCAACAGTTGAGGGCGGCCCGCAAATTTCTAAGCGAACAAATGGGCCTCGGCAGCATTGTCAAGGAGAACGCTGGGGAGAGCAAATCAATCTGTGCAGCGATTGCCACAAAGAAAAACTGTCCCATTTCAATCGTGGACACAGCTGTACGCGGACACACAGACATGGCAGTCAACTCGCGGCTCAGCGCTCATCGATCGGTGATAAATAGCTCAGTCATCGATGGTGGGCGCATGGCGGCCCCACTCAGCGGCGAAAATACGCTAATACGAGCACAAGCGAGTAGATCAGCCCCGGTCAGTGGTGCAGGCTCAGTTCCAGTTGCAATCAGCAGCGATGCGGCCTCAGTTCAGAC
This sequence comes from Drosophila nigromelanica, assembly GCA_004149465.1. Lineage (NCBI taxonomy): Eukaryota > Metazoa > Arthropoda > Insecta > Diptera > Drosophilidae > Drosophila > Drosophila nigromelanica. Next base: position 15,192 of record SCDS01000294.1, on the reverse strand, counting down.
ACCAACAGAGGCCACTTCCAGTATCAAACCCAATACAATAGTTGAGTCGGATTCCACAGCTGCGCAGAAACAGAAGAGCGCGACAACTCTTATAACCAACTCGGAGCTACCAAAGCCGATGTCTAGCAAATCACGTGGTTGTAATATGGCGGAATCTGGTACTGCACAAGAAATTAGCAGTGAAAGTACAACCCTAAATAATGCTACCAACAGTAATCTACCCAACTCGACTTTAAGCGTTGCAATTTCCAGTCTTGGGAAGATAACCGTCAGTGATACAGGCCCAAAACATAGCACTGACACGCCAAAAAGCTTGAAAACCAGAGCTCATTTCAGCTCTGAAATGCTAACCAAAGCTACACGCAACTCGTTTGATAAGTCAAGCACCTGCGGTACGGTTCCAGAAGGTAGCACTGCCGACGACACTAGCGAGATGGCAGCACCATCTGCCATAGCTGCTCCACTTAAAGAAAATGGGGAAAAAATCATACTTTTCGGCAGGGCGGGTAACGGTATAAATGTTGAGAGAAATCCCAGTGGATCAGATACAAAATCTTAAAGTTATGCCTGCTGTTTGGCGTTGTTGTTATTCATCAAATAATTTTGCCTGAAAAACATCGTATTCACAAGTATATTATTCATATTGACTGTACTCATACACAGGCACACTAACATCATAAAATGCTCAATGTGTCAGTGTGCGTGTGGGTTGAGTGCGTGAATATAGAGAGAGAAACGCATGAATACACTGAATAAATGGCACAAAATAAAACTAATCGCCTTTAAATTTTATTCCCCTTTAAAAAGGGGTTTCCGTTAGATGTTGCAATGAGCCAAATGAAAGTAACTATAAAAGATTTTTTATAATGTCATATATTTTCACATTGAAAACAATTCCCAATACTGTATTTGCATTAGATACATTAACAGTTTTCTCAGCCTACACCAAATAAGTGGAGAAAATAAAACTCAAACAACAAAATTTTTGTTTTTTTTATTAGTCAGTGTTTAATGTCAATGTCATATATTATATTTTATGCCCAATACTGAGTTTGCATTACATAAATTCAAAACTTAAAAATACCCTACTGATAAAAACAGAATTAATTTAGGATAATATATTAACAGTTTTTTCAGCCTACAAAATAACACCCCACACCGCCCATAAAAAACTCATTTGAGTAGCTAACGAGCGTCCATTAGTCAAATGGGGAGGCACATTAAACGCACCAGACGAGGCGCAATACTAAGACTCATAAGAAAAGATGCCGCCCAATCAGCCAATAAATAAAGTCATATATGAACGATAAGCATATAGACATAAAAAATGTCTACCCGGTACCCATAACAATAATTCAAAATGGGGGAAAAAAACAATCGCTTCCGCATAGCATCCCCAGCAGCCAAAGCAGACAAGCAAATTTGGCTAATTTATTAAAAACAAACGACGAGAGCAGCGGGAAATTGCCAAAGTAATGGCAATTGAACAACATTGACAGCAACAACAAAATATTAAATGACTTTCAAATGTTTTCCTTGGAAAAATCGAAATCATGTAAATTGTCATATTTGTCTTTTTTCTGCAGCCAGCGGCATAAATTGCCAATTAAATTGCCAGACAGCATCTGACTAAAACATAAATTAATCATACATACTCTTTATAAAAACAAGAGAATAGATTTAAATAGAATAAATCAATAAATTGAAACAAATATATAAGAAATTTTACAATAAATACTTAAAAAAATTCGAAAATTCAATACTCAAATAAAAGTTTAATAACCGCAATGATTCGGATTAAATTTCTTCTTATTTATGTAAAATAAGTAAATTTACAATATATATATATATAATTTTCTAAAATATAAATATATTCATCTTATTTACACAATAAAACAAACATATTTGATGTTATTTAATTTTTGGTTTTCAAGTTTGTTTGATTTATTCGCTAAATACTTTCCTTACTTAACTACTTTAAATAACTGTTTTCATTTTAATTAAATTTTATTTTCATCATTCCTCTTGTGAGTTAAACTCTTATTGCAATGCACTTTCTTACCGTAATAAATTTCTATTTAACAATTACTGTCATTGGCTGAGTGTTAAAATGAAAAATGATTTGAAATTACGAACAACTACAAAAAAAGAAAATGAAATTCATTTCAAATTTCGACTAAGCACGCATTCAATTCTATAATTTTTCACCTACATGCCGTGGTAAAGAACTTCAAATTCCTGTGTGGAACACTACTAGCCCACCAAGAGCCCATAAACAAAGCTATTAAATTGGTCTAATGCAAAACACTTTCACTCTCATCACCCCTCCCCGACCGCTCACCCACTGCACTGGGCCCAGTTATCGGGCGCTGCAATCGGTTGGTATTTTTATGCTGATTAGCTACGTTAACAATTTGCAGCACGCGAAACTATTTCAACAATTTCAAGGGGCAAAAAACTTGTAGCATAAATCGCCGATGCGGCCAGGGGCCAAATGTGGTCTGTGGCAGTGTTGGCAAACGCCGAGTGAAAAATTTTAATAAGTTCAGTCTGAGGAAGTATTCGTAATAGGGTAAAATGCATGAGGTGCACACGCCACTTCGTAATATTAAGAAAATTTCAGCCATTAAAACCACGCACACACACACACACACGCATACACACACCTTCAGCCTGTATGCAGTCCTTGTTATAATGCAGTCAAGGACATTTAGAAGAGGCAGAAACCAAGAAAAAATGCATAAAAACGCGACACGACTACAAAAAAATAACATAAAGAGCAAAAAAATAAAAATAAATAAATTCAAACAAACACAAAAAAATTGTCAGGACGGAAGTATCACAAGAAATAAGAAAAAAACGAGAAAAAAATTATATAAATGTCAAACGGAAATGACGGGAAAATAGTATGCAATAAAATATGCTTTACGCAGGACGCAGGACACACGCCTGTGTGGAAAGTGGGCGGCAGGAAGTCGTTTTCATATGTGGTTTAAATTGAGTTTCATTTCTTTTTTTATCTATGCATATTTTTGCGTTGTGCATTTGCGTTGGTAAATGTAAAAGTTATGTTTACTAAAAAATACTTGATTTGGGGGAATGCCAAATATATTTAGAAATTGTCTCTTTGTCTATTTTGTATAAAAATTGTTGATGCGGTAATATTAAATTTTAGTATTACATAGTTTTATAATAAGTTAGGAGTTATAAGTTATTTAGTATTATAATAAGTTAGGAACATTTGAACGTTTTAAAGTGTATTAAATAACTTGTGGCTTTTTTTTAACTTAATTTTAAAATTATTTAAATAATAATTATTATAACCAGTTATCTTGATAAATAAAAAAATAAAATGCATTTTATTATCTCCAACTGATATATTTACGGTTGATTAAAGTTGTGCAACTTCTGTAATAAATTCTTACACAATTTTACAAGTAATTTCCAGCAACTACGAAGAACTATTCAAACGCTTCGCATGGTAATAATTTCGTTTTACCATGCAGCAGGTCGCAGCAGACTGAAACTAAAATGTGGCATCAAATAAGTAGTAGAACAGCAAGTCGGAGTCAACCAGAACTGTTGGAGAACATTGGGCCAAAACGATAAGTGACAAACATGTAAGGCAAACAAATGTATATTTTATACATGACATACATGTCCTGGAGGGAGGAGGGAGCAACTCTGAGTGCTTGACTAAAAGAGATGCACAACTGTCAGATAAGTGCGGAGAGCAGTTTTGGCCCGCAGGTGACAAGTAAAACGTCTTGTAAGCATTTGCATTTCAGAAAAAATATCAAAAAATAACAAATATATATATACATATATATGTATTCCAGATACTCAATGCATAGTGCTGTATGATAGAAACAAATTTGCTAAAAATAAATAAATAACTCAACAAAAAAAGACAGCAGCAGCAAAAGGCACTGCCTTTATCTGCAGCTCATTTCGTTTGGCCAAAGACTTCAAAAGGGTTGTTGTTGGCCATGGCTTAAAGCATATTTGATTATGTCATGAAATATGCTAACGGATCTAGGCACTCTGTTTGCCAAGCAAAAGATAAATTTAAGAAATATGCAAATATACGCTCAGTCCAGACCAAAAAGAAAAAAAAACACCCTAAGAGCAATGTTAAAAATTATTAACATAAATTCTTTAATATGCGGAATTTAAGCCCATGTCCTCTTTAATATTTACAATGTGTGTGTGTGTGTGTGTGGACAAAGGCAATAGAAATTACCAAAAAGACAAAGGCAGCAAATATTCTACACTGATTGCTTCTAATGGGAAAAGTAAATGTTTTTCCATTCACATGCAAATATTTTTCAGCATATATTGTTCATATTTATTGATCAAATTGTTGTAGAGAATAATAAAGGGAGGAGTGTCGATTGCAAATTCAAATGAAAAGCTGAAGTAGATATGTGTAAACTATGGAAATATTTTTGCAAAATCTATAATTTGTGTAAGTTAAGTATTATTTTTTTTTTTAATTCATTTATTTGAGTTTTTATATTTTGTTTAATTATAACAGAAAATTTTGTAGTTTATTTACAATTTAAATTTACAAAGCACAAACTGGCGTATGCAATTCAAGGATAGCGAAAGGATAAATATGAATGTGGAGGGTTTAAGTTAAAGTTACGGCCAAGTTTGGCCAGCAAATCTCTAAAAACGCTAAAAAATAAATAAATAAAATTAATAAAAAAAACCTTTAAAAAGAAATATATTATTTTTTTTTTTTTAAATTTATTTTAAATATATATTGTGTTAAAAATACCGCATTATAAGTACCGTAAATAAATACTCTTATTCGCATTCGGCCAATTTATTGGCTCATTTCAATATTTATTAAGCGATAAACTTAACTCCACGTAAACAACGTTTCGAAAAGCCGCTTGGGGTAAATGCGGCTTAATATATGTATATATATAAATATATAAGTATTTATGAGTATGATATTTGTGCCATAATTAAAAGCACACGTAAAACTTCAACAATCCCCCTCCGACCGCAACATTCAATAAATTAATCATTAAGAAGCCCACTAACGAGAGCTCATTAAATTATCAAAGCACTTACCCTTTGAAGGTATCTCGGCCAGAGTGGGAGTGACAGTCATCATTAAGAGCACTACGGATACAGTGTTGATAATGAGCGCAACGCCGGCTAAACGCCCATTGGCCCATTGGGGGCTTGGCAATCCTGATCGTGGTCCAAGCCCAAACATTTTCGTTAAATCTCTGCAATGGGCAATAGGCTAAAATAGGCGACAACTCAATAAAGGGAAGAGAAGCGGGGCACACAAAATATCCGTGTGGTGGACAGCGTCGCGGGATTAGGTGCGCTGACAAGAGAGTGGAGAGGAGCAGCAAACGTTTTCACCTTTAATCACTTAAATGGCGCGTAATCAACAGCAACAATAGCAACAACAGCAACAACAACAACAACGTTGCAATCAACACCAGCGCCATTGAAATTGAGCGTCATGTTGGCTGGGCTGATGACATGCAGGTTTCCCAGCACTTAACGGTGAAAATGGAGGCGTCTATGGCCACCCCTCATCGACTGGATCCGGATGCGTAACATTTTCAAGCTAAAGTCAAAAATGTTGCATACCCTAGCAGTAAGCAAGTCCAAAACAATTTAAATATGTCAATATAATTATATTCATAATTGAAATATTTGTTAATAGGATTTTTTTTTACTTTATACTCATTCATATTATATTCGATATTATTTAATTCTTATATATTTGAATTCAGTGTTTTTTTTATATACTATTCTAATTTTTGTAATTTACTTTAGAATACAATTCCCATAGTATCTATGAATACAAAATAATGTTTCTCTTTCCATATATCCAAAACAATAATATCTGACAATTTTCGTGTTTTTTTTATATGCATAGAGACTTCTGCTGCATAAAATTTTCATTTCGGACATCTGTTGTAGGGTATTTAATATGCATCAACTCAGAGTTCTGTCTGTTCTTTCGTGTTGTTGTTTTTGGGGTTTGTTCTTGTTGTTGTTGTTGCTACATAGTTTGGCTGTAGCTTTTCGACATTGCCAATGTTTGTTTGCTTGTGTGTGCCAAGTGGTCGTAGAAGGGAGGCTGACTGGGGGCGGGGCGTCTGTTAAGCTTTCGTCGACTTGGCCAAGTACATTTTGAGGCGTTGTTTTGACGTGTTTGCCGAAAGGAAATGCTGGAAGGAGGAGCAAAGAGCGAGGTAACTTTGTTGTTGTTGTTGTCTAGATTAAGTTGAGACAATTAAATAAAATATGCTTAGACAGCATTCAGACAGTAATTTGATTTTGTGCGTTGCCTTTGATTGTTTTCACTTTAACTTGTCAAGAGATAAGGACTTAAAGTCCTTGAATAGATTTGCGGTACCTTAAGCCCAAATTCAAGATATTTTATTTACGGGTGAAGTTAAAACAGAAATAAGCGAGATCTTAACAAAATTTTACGTACATTGTATATATACATATATTGCAAGGTTTGTATAAAATAAATTCAATATTAAATATAAATTTGTTCTAATAGAATTTTAAAAATGCCTTCTGCCATGCCGTGCAATTTTTGTGGAAACTCGCTGTTTATAGTAATTAATAAATAATAATAAAAACATCTACATTCCAAAAGATTTCAATACACACTCGATATAACAAGAAATTTAAATCTAACTAGTTTTTCGTAAAAAGCATTCACAATTCTTTTTGACTCTTTACCCATTCTGCGAGCTTAACATCCAACTTTTAGATTTTATTTTAAAGCTAACTTTGCATAAATAAATAAATACTGTTGACTTTTAGTTTTTTGCAGTTAATTAAAAAGTCAGCAAATTTATTTAGGAAAGTAAAAAAGAAAATGATAGGAAAACAGCCGGCAGATAAATATCAGTTGACTGCAATTTGTGTTGTCAAACTGTCGACGCTGTGTGTTTGCTGCGCTCGAATCAACTTTGACAAATGAAATGATTACACAAAGTAAACACAAAACACGTTAAGCAAACCACCTGTCAGACAGCTGGCAGCACATGGCAAAAACAAAAACAAAAAGAACAACAAAAATTAAAAGAAAAAAGCCTTAAGCTGAAACCCAGAATTCGTAGACTAGTTTTGGATGGGGGCACCAGCAGCAGCAGCAGCGACAGCTGAAAACATGGAAACATTTTACAAGCGGAAAGCCAAAGGAATATTATAAGCAACAACAACAAGCAGCAGCGCCAGCCGGCAGCCAAAATGACAAAACCGAAGAGAACCGCATCGCACCGCAACGCGCCGCCTCGCGCCGAAAATGCATGCCAGCAAAATGGCAATGGCAACACTTCCGCTTCCGGCGCTGCAGGCGGCGTCGCTCAGTTGCCAAAACGTTGCACGTTAAGCAAACTGTAGTCAAAGGCGAGCGCCAACAACAGACGAGGGGCGACAGGCGTAAAGCGAGAGGCGACAGACGAGGGCCGAAACACAACAAAGCTTGTTAGTTTTGTTCCCCCGTAGCGATGACAAAGACAACAACAATCGCAACAGCAACAGTAATAGCAACAATAACAAAAGCAACAATATGCACAGCAACAGCAATAAAACAATTTCGGAAAACACTTCTGGCTAAGATTGTTGACTTATGAATACCCTCAATATATGTACAATTCTTTCATTGCTATTAAAATCAAAAATATTTAACAACAAATTATTTTTAAAAATAAATATATTTTTTTTATGCAGAATCGATCTATATGACAAATCATGAGAAAAATGCCACCAAAACTGAACATCGGTTCAGTTCTGGCAAAGTTGTGAGAGTTTGAAATATAGGAGCTATGGATCCCAAACTCTTGTCAATTTTAGCATGATTTTTGAACAAAATTTTGACTCCCTCAAAATCATCTTAAATATTGTTTTTTATGGTAATTATGCCAAATACAATCGATTAAAAATAAAAATTCGGAATTCTAAATTTTGAAAAAAAAAATGTTCGCAAATGAATAAGGGAGTACATGATTTTTTACGAAAAAAAATTCAAGAAAAACTTATTTTCAAATATGCAAGAAAACTTAGATGTAGAATCAATGTAGAGACCAAACCATGATCAAAATGTCATCAAACATGATAATCGGTTCAGTTTTGACAAAGTTATGGGAGTTTGAAAAGTATTAAGGGGGGAGTACATGATTTTTTGAAAAAACAAATAATTTAAATGGAAAATCCATCTAGAGTTTTAATCATTACCAAAATGGCAAATTACTATTTATTTTTGACAAGGTCTGGGAGTTTGAAATTTGGGAGCTACGGAACCAATGGTTTAAGTATTGTTGTCAGTATTGTTGTATATTTTAATTTATCTACAAAAATTTGGTTGCATAACGGGCGTTCATACGACGGACATTACACAAGCCCAGTATACTTTTTGTTTAAATTATGAAATTTATAGGATTTTAGATTTACGTGGAAGCTTGTTTTATATAATATTTCAAATAATAAAGCAGGCTATTTTTTTTAGAAATTGGTAAACATTTTTTACAATTACAATGAACCCCTTTAAATTTGGTAAATGGTAAAAATCACAGCGACTTATATGCTCTCCCATGTAGGGTATAGAAACAAAAGCCCCACGGAGTGAGCCGTGAGGGAGGTGAAGTGGACAGCGACATGAACAATGGCGACGAAACGTACAAAAATTTTAAACGCTTTTAATATTAAAGCGTGGGGATAGATGGTAACACACAAAACGTGCCAGGGGCGGCAACAGGGACAGCGGCACAAGGAACAACACCGGCGCAGGAGGTGAAAAACCAACAAAATGCAACACAGCAACAAGAACAACAACAGCAACAACCCCAGCAAAAAGCCACAACTGCCTGAAAATGCTATGATAAAAAAAACAAAACCAAAACACAACAAAGAATAAATATTTACGACTTGTCAAAGATTAAATACCCTTACAGACATAAAATTGATTTGTATTGTTTTTCCATTATTTGAATATATTTCGTGTAATTTTAAATAAATGTGTAACCTGTTAGTTTCAGCGGCTTTATATAATATGAAAACACAAAGTTTTTTGGGAGAAATATATACTCGGCAAAAAGTGCCTTTATATTGCCTAGTATTAGCGACATAGTTTTTAACGTTTTGTACTTAAATTTTGCTAAATAAAGAAATTATGAATTGTATAATAAATACATGAATTCATTAAAAATGTGTTTTAGATTTAAAACTTAACTTGAGTTATATTATTAACAATTTTGGATTTTTAAAAGAGTTTTAAAATACGAATTTTTTCTCATAGCATTATTTTGGCTTTTTTACCAAAAGTATTGCCAGGAACCTTCAGACGGACATATCAAAATGGAAATTTAACTTTAGCTAGTTATAAAAACTGATCGAGGGGGAGGAACTATATCTGCATAGGCTTAGCTGCTGATGCTGATCACGAATATAAATATATGTATATATATAGCATATGGAATGTCTTCTATGCGTTACATATTTAGTGACAAACTTAAAATAACCACTGCAAGGCTAGAATAACAGACAAGTTCTGGGCCGGAGCACTGGAAAATGGCTTAAGGACGCGCCTCCTTATAGCTGCTTGCGCTGGTTGCATTTCATTCTCGAGGCGCGCCACTGCGACCGGGATTCACAGCCAGACTCTGCGTCCATGTTGCCCAGTTGTTGTTTTTGTTGCTGCTGTTGTTGGCCTCTTCGTGACGAAAATGTTTCGCTTAACTGGATTTTCAAATATTTATTGCAACAAATTATTTTGCGGGTTACATGTCGCCTGCCCCCCCCTTATGACCAGCTATTTTACCCAGCTGCCCTTGCTGTGAGTGGTTTTTATGGCCATTTAGTGTGTTGCATTGCATTGCCAGGATTTGGAGTTAAGTTGTTTTCTTTTTTTCCGCTCTTTACTGCGGCTTTTCGCACAATTCCCAACAAATTAGGGTAGTGCACACACATATACACACAAACACAAATATGCATTTGTATGCATTTTATGTTGTGCAAAAATATAAACATGAAATATAAAATAATGGCATATATAATCGCCTTGGCGCTTTAATTGTCATGATATTTAAAGCGCAGTTTTAATATAGAATAATAAAAACATATTGCAAGTTTGTATATAACCTATGTATCGTAATTACAGGCATTTTTTAAACTTTATTTAATTATTTATTTTTGTTTTAAAACTTGCCATGGAATTTACTTCTACGATTTAGCAAATAATCTATAAACATATATTTGGAAATATATTAAAAAAAGTTATCTTATGGGAATGCATTTCTGTTAAATATATATTTAAATCAAATGAATAAAGATAGTTCCACTGTACAATTAGATTTCGCATCACCTAATCCTAATTATTTTACGTCGCTTAATCGCAATCTCCTTTCCAGCATTCAATCGAAAGTTTCGCAAACACAAACCAAAATAACAACAACAACAACAACTGCCCAACCGTCCGTGAAGGAAGTGAGAAAAAGAGATAACAACAATTTCTAATTACATCAAATTAAGCACACACGATGCTAGTGAAGTTGAGTAACGGGATCTCCGATGCGACGCGTCAATTGAAGAGTGAGCCCGATAAGGGGGGAAGGGAAGCAAACTTTCACTGGATGCGTTTAGAACTTTTGCGAGGGCTGCCAGTTGCTGGCAATTGACAACACTGGCAACGAGAACGACAACGAAAACGACAACAACGCGACGAACAACATTTCGTGTTAAGTCGTTTGATAACGGTAAGTGGTAAGCACGTAAAGACGTAAACACTCGCGAAATAACGGTACTTCACACAGTTACACAAATGTATATTTCTGTTCTTTTGGTTATACGACGCGCACTCCGTACGCATTAACCGTCCGCACAGCTGAACAACCGATGCACGACTAAATGCCAATGGCGTTGACTCGATTGGTGGAAAGTCGCCGCCGAGCTCTACACTTCGCTTCAATTCGTTTTCTGCTCGTGCCCCCACTCGGCTTTTCGAATTTCGAAAACTGCTCAACCAAGAGAACGAATCCAAGAGCGCCACTGGAAGCAAACGTAGCGTTCATTTCACTCACAGTGAACCCACTGTGTGGATGGGTGGTGGAGCTAAGAGCCTGCGAGGCTGTTAAGTGTTTGGTTTTAGTTGCTTAGTGCGTTGATAGGCGCGCTGCGCACTAAGCATGCGGCAACGGCAGTTGATTGGTTACCTTTCGCTGAGTTATTATTGTTGTTATTGCTGCACACTTCTGATACGAGCTTGATGAGTAATTAAGCGTACGGTGGAAATCAAATAATATTTATTTTTACTGAATATGCAAATCGAATTTCAAAGCTTTTCAATTTCTTATTTTTAAGCTTAAAATGCTTTTATTGTTTAACAGTATTTTTTTTTTGTCTGTCATTCTTTTTTTCCGTTTTCCCCCGCTAGCTCCTCTTTATTTACTGTCGTTATCGCTCACTCTCTTAATCACCGTCTTCTTCCCTCCATAACTTACTTAATTTGTCGGTAAGCATTATTTATAATGATGAAAATCTAGAAAGGTGAATTTGAAATTAAAAATATTCGTGTTATCCTTAGCTACCAATCATGTTCACACTTAACTAATAACGGTCAACAACCTGACCCTCCTCAAATCCCCTTATCAACAGCTCCTAAGCAGCTAAACCACCTTCCACGTGGTCAAATTAACACGAACATTCCAAAAATAACTGCATAAATTGGCTTATCTGGAACAACAGACAGAAATTGTTGTTGTCAGAACCCGCAACCAACAACAACTGACAACAACAACTGACCAACTAGAAACCACAATAAAATTATTTCACATACGCAACGTTGGCTGCTGGCAACATTTAGATAAACATAACTTGGAAAACTTTAAACCACCGTCAAAACAGGAGCTCAAAAAAAAAAATATTGTATACACTCGGAAGAAAACTACACAACAAATCAACATTTGTTCACTGGAAAACAAAATTCCATAAAATATGTCTAATATTGAGACAGTTTAGGCTTATTTTAAACGTTTTTAAAATTAGTAAAAAAAAAAGATTTTTTTATTTATCTAAGAACCCAATTTTCTAAAATTTGTAATAGCTTTAACAACCGCTCGCACTTGGATTAAGACATTTTTTTCTGAGTGTACTTGTATATTTATAGTTATTTTTAACCTTTTGTACCAAGTCTGACCAAATCTTTAGGTTAATTTATTTAAAGCAACGACTGTTGTTTGGCCAACATTTCATATCGGAATACGGCAAGCGTTTTAGCCTCGAGTTTGCCATAATTTTTCACCAGCAACCACAACAACAACAACAATACAAAAAGGGACCGCGCTGATGTCGAGGATGTGATGGCAACCAACAATGATGACAAACGGCAACGTCGCAACTTGTGTGGGAAATCGAGGAGGTCAACTAGTTAACTGCCCCCTGCTGATAATATTTGGGTCTTGTGTGTGTGTTTGTGCATGTGTGTGTGTTTTGCGAATTCCTCAAATCCTATTCAAAGCGCATTAAAACGTTTTTAAAAGTTTACCATAAAATGCTCCCATTTATAAGACTAACAAATTAACTCTTTAAAAAAGTAGCATTTATAAATAAAAAATATAAATATATAATAAAAATATAATTAAAATTTTTCTTTTGGAAAATGGCTTATTGTATTTTTTCTCAATTTCTAAAATTAGATATTATATATTAAAAAAGTTTGGTTGGAATTTCCCAAGCATATTTCACACGTGTCTTTCGTTGTTTATTTACATTATGGCATTCGATCTATAAGCTCTAGAAAAGCAGCCTGCGTTAATTAGATAAGCAAGTCTCAGTTTCTGTTGCCTTAAGCCGAATGCAAAGCGAGCGCCTCAAACTGTCAATCCTGTTATTTTGAGCCAATTCTCCGGTTGCACAACAAATCCGGAAAGCAGAAAAAATATCAAATGAAATAACAGCAAAGCTTTCGGTAACAAATCCTCTTTGGCTGCAAAGCTCTGTGACCCCTTTATGCCCCGCCCCTTTAGAGCACCCTGTGGAACGTAATTTAACTGAATTTGAACGGCGTCGTAAAGAAACGATACCCAAAAGTGCGGGCATTAAAGGAAACCTTCTTTACTTCTCCTTCTCCTGCTGCTTCTTGCCTGCATTTTTTCATCTCTATTCTCTTTTTTTTTTTAGTTTAGTTTAGTTTTTTATTTTCGTTTTTCTCTTTGGCCCCAATTGGCGTAAATTGCAAGCGCATAAAAAAGTGATAAGTAGGGGGTGGATGTCCTTTCAGTTTCTGTTGTTGCAGCAGCATAATGGCGCCCAAGTGGCAAGTGTCAATTGATTTCTGGGGATGTGGGCGTGGCACTTTATACATGTATATATAGGTGTGTGTGTGTGTTTGTGTGTGTGTGCTTAAAGCGCATTAGCAGCTACAGCAAAAAACAGCAACAACAAAGCTGATTGCATTAAAAGCGCAAATTGCTGCTAAAACTCAAGAGCTCAGCAAATATGCGAAATAAAACAAAAACATGTGAGAATGCTCGATGCGAGCGTGGTCGACTAGCAGATACCCTGTATCTAGTCAAATCGACATTTATCGATATGAAAAAATACAACATTTTCGATAATAGAAGAAACTTTTTTCGATAACCGTAATTATAATCTCTTGTAATCTCGCAGCTTTCATGTAAACGACTGTTAATGATGATCAAGAATTTATATACCATATGCTCTAGGAAATGCCATTTTCTTCCTGTTACCAACTTATGTACAAAACTATATCACCATCTTTTAGCCAATTGCAATAATTACAGGGTATACAACTGGAGAGCAACAAAGAAAATTTTAAGCCAAGCAGCTTACCAAAAAGTGAAACAACAAACAACACAAAGCTTCGAAAACTGGCCATGTACTTAGTTCGTCTGCCGCTCTTGGCCAACTCTCGCTCTTTACCCCTTAACAGCCGTCAGTAAGGAAGGATTTCATTTGCCTTTTTGCCAGCCTTCTGCTTAGCATTTAGCTTGTTTTTGCCAGCCTACGCAAGAACACAAATTGATTTCGGACCCAAAATGCAGTTAAAGTCAAGATTCGAGTATTAGCAAAGGGCTGGCCCAATGTTTCTTCCTCTTCTAGCAGCATAATTATACGACTATTTGGGATCTTTTTTTAGATGCAGCAACTGCTTGAAAACGTGATTTCAAATGCATGAAACGAAAATTTGGGGTCCTAGGGGTCCAGAGTCCACGTTTAATTATCAATATAAATTTCCGTAGTTCAAACATATTGAAATTCCATATATCATTCAATTCATTTCTTAACTTACGAAACGAATGAAGAAAACTCTTCGAACTCACATAAAAATAAATCTCAACAACATTTTGTGCGGACATAACCCACACTTAAATAAATCAGTTTAATGTGTACTTAATATTTGCCATTAAGATTTTATTACTTTTCTTAGCCGCGTAGAGCTGCTGAACAGGTACATAAATCGTGCCAAAACCAGCGTTTAACCCATCGGCCCAAACACACAAGTAAAATATATGACAATTGGTTACAATGCAATAAACGATGGGGTGTGCGTATAATTTGTGGCTATGCCTAGAAGATGCGTCCTTTGTTTCATCCTTATACTCGTCCAAAAAATTAAATGGGTTTGTGTATTGTCCGTCTTGCTATTCGTCTGTCTATCTGTCATTTTCACAATTGACCAAATATTGATATGTAAAGCTCCCATATGTCAAACTGATATAACTTTGTCGAAACTGAGCAGGTTTTTAAGTTTAATGGCATTTCGGTCATGATTTATCCTCCAGATTAATTCTACATTTGAAATACATGCATTTTTAAAAAATATTAGTTCTTTAATTTCATGGTTAAAAACTCCTGGACCCCATGACATGTAAAGCTCTCCGATCCATAGCTCCCATACTTCAAGCTCCCGTAACTCGGCCAAAACTGAACCGATTTTCACGTTTGATGACATTTTAATCATGATTTGGCCTCTAAATTAATTCTGAATTTAATATATGTTCCTTTTTAAAAATAAATTTTTTTTGGATTTTTTTGTGAAAAAATCACCTACTCCCCCCTTACTCATTTTCGAAAAATTTTTTTTTTCAAAATTTAGAATTGCGAATTTATAGTTTTAATTGATTGTATTTGTCACAAGTAGCATAAAAAACAACATTAGACTCGATTTTGAGGGGG
>SCDS01000293.1:0-76918 GCA_004149465.1 Drosophila nigromelanica | reverse complement strand
CCAAAATATTCAGAAAAAATTTATTTTCAAAAAAGCATTTATTATTAATGTAGAATCAATCTATACTCACAAAGCCTTTAAAAATGCCATCAATCATGAAAATCGGTTGATTTTTGACAAAGTTATGGGAGACCGAAATATGGGGGCTATGCATCCAAGAGCTTTACATGTCAAAACTTTCGTCGATTTTGAAATTATTAGTTAAGATGCTTAGTACAAGATATCATAAACTTTAAGCAATCCCTTTTGAAAGCATCTTGAGCGCCGCCACTGTGGGAAAAAGCTTTCTTACGCACTCTCCCACAAACGGATAGTTGAATGAATTCTACGTAGCGGCAACTTCAAGCGCCGCCAACTGCCGCCTCGCGTGTACTTCATATGTAAATATTGGCCGAGCGCCGAGTGCCGAGCTGGCGGGAGCGCGTGGCGCCAAACTGCGCCGGCGCGCTGAGCGCAGCGGCGTGCAACGAGCCACCCTGCAGTGGGGCCACGTGCGAGCGGAGAGCGGGTCTTTGCCTTTCGGTGAGCGTACGGAATTGCAGAGGCAGTCTGGCCAGCGGGCAATACATTTGACCAAGAAGCTTCGTCGCGTGCGGGCGTGTTTTGGTGCCGGAAAATGCGCGCGTAAACTGATAAAAGCATAAAGCACAATAATTACAATTGAAAGGAATAGGTGTAAAAACAGAGCAAATAAAACGTGGACGAGCCAGCTCCCATGCTGGCCAAGAGCAATGTGTTTATGAAGTGAGTAAATGGGTATGGCAAGTGGAAGCTGGAAGCGAAACGTGGCTAAAATTGGAAAGCCAGTGAAATATAGTTGGCCAAATTGTTGGCCAGCAAGCACAAAGCTAATTAAGAGCCGGTCCTTAAAACAAATAAATAATGCTCAACAGCTGCCAATGCAGTTGAAATTGCCAAGCAATGAGTTAACACCAACACACACACACACACACACACACACATGGAGCGCGGCATTAGATACAATTATAAAGCGCTTGTTATGGCTAGCTGCGAGATAAGGCCACGTTTAGGGCATATGGTTTGGCTGCATTAGCTTGTTAAATCAATAGAAAAACAGTTACGCGCTGTGTGCGTGGCACAAAGTAGCTGCGGCATGGCTTAAACGCCGTGTTGTTGACGACAATATCTAGTTGCGTGGCCTGGCCTGGCGACAGTAACAGCAACAGCAACGGCAACAGCAACAACGACAACGACAGCTAAGTAATTGCGCGCACGACTTTTGCTCGCAAGTTCGCAAGTTTTTTAGGGCAAACTGCAGCCAATGCTCGCGCAATTTGGCTAAAAGCCGTCGTCGCCCTTAGGTAGGTCAAAAGGCGCAGCCACATACCACATGCCACAACCGCACAGCAACAGTCGCTGAGACCGGAGCCTGCTCAGTCTGCGGCGGAAAAAAGTCAAGAACAACAACAGTAAGTGGCAGCAACAAACAACGTTGAGCCAAATAGAGCTGGCGCAAGCAGTCGAAAGTCAAATTCATTAGGCATTAGGACCAGGCTAGGGCGGGGGCGTGGGCGTGGACGTGGTTGTGGGCGTGGGCGCTAATGTAGGCCTGTTCTCAAAAAAATATATGGAAAAAAAAGGAGTAAACACGCCCAGCGGCGGCCACATCTTGCCTCCTGTTTATGTGGCACTATGTGTGTATATTATTTTTTGTTTTTCTTTGCCATTTATCGATTTTTGACATTTGACTTGAGCGGACCAAAACGTAGCGCCGGCTAATAATGCTTAGTGGGTCAGCGGCACGACAACAGTTTGAAGTGCGTTAGAAGCAACAGTGGCCAGCGGCAATAAAATGAAAATGAAAACGTGAACGTGAAAACTGGCACAGCACCAGTTGGAGCCGCAGCTGGAGCAGGTCTTAAGTTGTGACATATAAAAATAGCAGCCTCACACACGCAGTGCAAACTTCAAACGCGCTTGGCCTACATTTTGTGCAATGGTCTGGGATGCCGCAGTCCTCGCTGTGCTCCTCGCCATCCCCTCGCGTTAGCGTTCGCGTTCGCGTTCAGTTGCGTGCTCGTCAACCGCAGCCACGTTAAATGAAGCACATGGCGAAGGGGTGTCCGGCAGGTCGGCAAACAAATGACCAAAAGCGAAAGCAAACCAGCCGGAGTAGCTAAAATGCAAGCCAAACCGGCGTGTGCGCGTTAATCATACGCCCCGTTCGCCAAAGCTAAAGTCAATCAGCGCTGAACTGTCGCACTCAATAGCGACCGTTGCAAGGCACACTGTTACAGCAGCACAACGCGGCTTAAAAACAAAAAATGACGGCATCATGCCACCGTTGAGCTGAGCACCATTAAAAGCCAATAGAGATGACCATCGAAAAATGGAAACCGAAAAAAGTGCTGAAAAGTGTTACGTTCTAAATGCGAGTTATGTTCTATACTAACGGAACTCATATTTAGTTCGATGCGTGCCTAGGTATTTCTGAGTTCTTTAATGCAATGGAGTATCTGAAACTTTTATTGAAGTACTAACTAAAAGATAATAAAAAGATAATGATAATAACAAACAGGAATTGCTCAGTTACAGAAATATAGATCAGGATAAAATATTTAGTCAGATATACGCTATAAAGTTATTTACTAATATTATAACGTATAATTATAATTTATATTTTAGAATTATACAATTTCTATTCAGATAGAAAATACATAAATTGCTGCAAAGTCTTTCTATATTTATATTTTATATTCATTTTTATGGAAATTATTTTCAAAAATATATTTTACGCATTTATATAAAGAACTTTTATTTCTAACTAAAATGTACTGCAAAACGATTAGAAAGGTTATATTCATTAAATCATACCATAAATGATAGAGAGAGAGAGAGAGAGAGAGATTATGAATAATTTAAAAATACAATGATAATTTTATGCAATGCTAGATAAAGAATAATCTTTGAACAATTTCTTGCATTATATATACAATACTGTATTAAATAGCTAATTTATAGCCGTATTATTTTCTGGAATTACATTAGAGTATCAAAGTATCCAGTATTCAGTGTCAATGTATCATTCCATTTGAAAAACCCTCTCTACAGCTTTATTAGTTATTATTATATATAATTGCAGTCCTTGGCAGATAATTGACTAAGTGCTTGGGTTTTCAGGCAACTGATGGGTTTATAAATATATTCTTTACTTTAAATAATAATATTATAAAAATGATAATAGTTTTTTATAATTCACAAATTTCTCTTTCGAACAAATAATTGTATTAGCCTTTTTAGTTAATTTCGGTATTATATTATATATATTTTGGCTGTCTTAGAGCACATTTCACATTTCATCTAATGTTTTAAAAGCTGACTTTTGAATGAAACCCATCTTAAATGTTAGAAATGTTGCCCGTTATTTATGGCCCATCTCTAGGCAAGTCGCATCATTAGGAGAAACCACAGCAAGGTCTGGGTGCAATCAAGCATGATGCTTCAAATTCAGTCACAACACAGAAACAGTTAACACACACATTCTCATGTTCGTATAGAAGTTACCGTTTATTGGCAGTTCATGCAAGTTATTGGTTGGTACAATTTGTTTTCTGTGTAGGGGGGGGGAGGGGAAAGGCAGGTGAATGTCAAACATGCGTGGCACGTGAGCGGCAGGCAAAAACCATTTGCGCCATATTCGTGTTTGTGTGTGTGTGTGTGTATGTGTGTGCACCCGTGCGTGTGTGTGCATGTAAATTACGAAATCGTGCAAAAAAGGTGCCATTAAAAAAAAAAACGACAAGACACGCGGCTGCCTAAGCAACAACCTCGCACAAAAAAAAAACCAAAAAAAACTATATATAAAAAAATAAAAGCGAGCAGTGGCAAATGCACGAGCAACCATTGAAGTTCACGCTCGGAACGTAACGGAATTTAACGGTCCGCGTTGCGTATACGCGACGTGTGCCGCGGTGGCAGCTCTAAGTGCTATTTTCAATAATTGCAGGCGTGTGGCTGCGTGCGGCCGTTGCCGATAATGTTGCTGGCATCGGCGTCGGCCCGGCCAGGCTAAAGGTGAATAACGCTAAATGCAATAACAATAAGAAAACGACCAAACCAACAGCAGCAGCAGCAGCAAGTAGAACATAAATAAAAGTGATAACGACAGCAACAACCAAGAACCAAGAATCAAGAACAACATTGCCAACAGCACCACCAGCGGTCATGTTAGAAGCAAGCACCAGCGGCGCCACAGAAACCCAAAACGCAGGCAGCAAAAGGAACTAGAGCCTCGCAATGGTATTGAGCACCGAGTGGTCGCAGGTGGAGGTTATCGATCTGATCAACGATGGCAATGGCCTCGGCTTTATACTGGTGGGCGGACGCAGCACGGGCGTGGTCATCAAGGCGTTGACACCAGGCGGCGTCGCCGAGCGTGATCAGCGTTTGCAGCTGGGCGATCATCTGCTGCAGATTGGCGAGGTGAATCTGCGTGGCTTCAGTTCGGAGCAAGTGGCAACAGTTCTTCGTCAGACCGGAGCTCAGGTGCGTCTGATTGTGGCGCGGCCCGTGGAGCCAACGGCCATCGATTATCATTCGCTGGCCAGCCATGCGCCCATTATACCAACTAAGCTCCTCTCCGACCCAGAAGAACTGTCGCGGCATCTCTTTCAAAATCCGAGCTTGGCCACGGCAACAACTCCACTGGACGTCGGCAGTCTGGTTGGTCTGGTCACTGGCGCCCCCGCGGGCGATACAGCTGACCAGGGCAATGTGTCAGCGCTCCTGCCCATGCCCGTGCCCATGCCCGTGCCCGTGCCCATGCCAACGTCCATGTCCATGTCCATGCCCATGTCCATGCCCGCCATCGCAGCCGCGCCCGACACGGAACTGGCCGATCTGCCGCTACCGCCCATACCCACGAATCTGACCAGCAGCTCGGATGTTGGCCAGCGGCTGCAGGACCTGGATATTGTTCCCTACTCGATACTGTCGCCACCGCCAACGACAGCGCTTCTGACGGCGCGACAATCTCTCCAGCTGCCGCTGGGTCAGCGATGGACGGGCGACGACGATGATGATGGTGAAGAGAGAGAAGATGGCACTGTGATAGCCGGCAAGAAGTTGGCAACGGCAATGGGAACGGGAACGGCGACGGCGACGGCAACGCCCAATGCCGATGACGGTGATTGTTGCTCTTTGGGGGGCTCCGAGTCACCCTCCACATACGTGGATTCACCGGAAACGGAAACGTATGTCGTGGAGCTGCACAAGAATGTCTACGGCTTGGGCATTACCGTGGCCGGCTACGTGTGCGAGGAGGAGGACCTGTCGGGCATATTTGTGAAGAGCATCATTGAGGGAAGCGCCGCGGAGACAAGCGGCCAGATACAGATCAACGATCGGATTGTGGCTGTCGATGGACGCACGCTCGCCGGTGTGACCAATCATCAGGCTGTGGAGCTGCTGCGCAATACGGACATTGAGGTGCATCTGACACTGGAGCGCTTCCTACGCGGCCGCAAGTTCGAGCATCTGCAGGTGGCCCTCACGGAGATGAAAGGTGGCAGCGCCAACGATGGCGATGCCCAGTCGCA
The DNA here is from genome assembly GCA_004149465.1 of Drosophila nigromelanica. Classification (NCBI taxonomy): domain Eukaryota; kingdom Metazoa; phylum Arthropoda; class Insecta; order Diptera; family Drosophilidae; genus Drosophila; species Drosophila nigromelanica. The sequence continues at coordinate 71,360 of SCDS01000293.1, read as the reverse complement.
GCTGTCCATGCCCGCCTCGCCCTCGATTGCGACGCTCAGCTGGCTGCCGCCGAAGTCCGCCGATGCGGACTCGGTAGTCACCGATGCCGGGGACGGCCAGCTGCTGGCGGACTTCGCAGAGCTGCCCTCACGGGACACTGTCGAGTCGAATATGTCGCACGTGCTGGACCGCAGTGAGCATAGTGCGCCGCGTCTGACCAACGGTAACGGACATGATCAGGACAGCGGCAATGACACCGACGAGCAATGTCCAGAACCGGAACCGGAGCCGGAGACGACGCTTGAGCCGGAGCTGAAGTCAAAGCCCACAGCTGCAGCCGCAGCTGCCGAATCGGAGCATGGCAAGACGCCCACCAATGAGCCCGATATGCCGGTGCTCAAGAGCAGCGAAACGCCCGCGACCACGCCCATAGCCATGCCGCCGAAATTGGCCAGTCCCAGCGCCGCCTCGCTGCGGGTGGCCTGGAAAAGTGAGTTTCCCGAAAGTGAAATTTTAGTTGCCGAAATAAATAAACTTTCAGGTCTAGGGATCAGCCTCGAGGGCACCGTCGACGTCGAGTGCGGCATTGAGAAGCGTCCGCATCATTACATACGCTCAATACTCGAAGACGGGCCCGTCGGCAGGCAGGGCATACTGCGGCCGGGCGACGAGCTCCTCCAGGTCAACGAGCACAAGCTGCAGGGCCTGCGCCACATCGATGTGGTCAAGATACTCAAGGAGCTGCCGGCCAGCGTGAAGCTGGTGTGTGCCCGCGGCACCAAGGCGCCCTCCATTATCAATACCTCGCAGAATCCAGAGGCCTTCGAGACGCGTAGCCTGCTGCCCGGCGGCCACCAGAGTCTGCAGAATCTGCTGAGCAAGGCGCAGTCGGAGAGCTCGCTGTACACATCCAGCACGGCAACGCTAACGGAATCTGCGACCGCTGCTGCTGCCGCCGCCGTATTGACGGCGCAGCGCTCCAAATCGCTGGAGAACGTGTCCGGACTAGCGCTGTGGAGCTGCGAGGTGACGGTTGTCAGCATTGAAAAGTCAGAGCAGGGCTTCGGCTTCTCCATACTCGACTATCAGGATCCGCTCGATGCGGAGGGCAGTGTTATTGTGATACGTGGCCTGATCCGCGGTGGTGCTGCGGAGGCAACCAACGAGATCTTTCCGGGCGATCGTCTAATCAGCGTTGGCGAGCACACGCTCCAGGGCCTCGATCTCGACGAGGCCGTCGCCATTTTGAAGGCCATGCCCCCAGGCACAACGCGCCTCGGCATCTGCCGCCCGCTCTCCACGTCGGACAGCAACAGCAACGTGGCCTCGCCCATCGGCGACTCAGCGAGCAGCACATAGTGCCAAGCAGAGCTACGACCCAAGCGGCAAATTATAATCCGTGAGTATAATATCTATAATATCTTTAAAATTCGAGCCATTTCCAATTTTAATTTAAACAGTTGAATTTGTAGCGCTCATAAAACCAACCTTTTTTTTTGAAAGAAATCGATTCAGATTTAAACAGTATACCATTTTCTTTGTTAATAATAGACTTTAATCAATACGATCTGAGTTTAAATACAGTCTAGGCTTCAGATCTACTATTCTAGGGTTATTTAGGCTATCAGATATCTGATATATGTGATATCTCTCTCTGTCTAGTGCACTCTTACTTATAAAAATTGAAAACTATATTCCGAATTTATCATTACTTAACCAAAAAAGTTTAATGCAGATTAAGCATATTTTATGGCAATTCGCTTAAAGACTTCGTTTTTTTCAATAGCTTCACCAGAGTTGAAAAAATGATTTGCGCCCAAGCAATTTTTTTTTAATTTAGCTTTCACTATTCAAAGGCATCCAAAGGTGTGTTGCACCTGTTGCCCAGAGTCCAATAATATGAATACGATTGCCCTGGTTATTATTGAATCATCTTTAAAGGCAGCTGTCGCCAATTTCCTTCCTCTTCTTTTTACATATTTTTATATTTTTCTGAATTATTTTTTTGTGAGCTCAAAATATCTGTCAGTGACAAATGTTGCCGCTTCAATCGGCCTGCTTTATTGTTGTTGCCTTCCCCTTAAATTCATTTTTATTTCTTGCTTTGTAGTGGTTTTGAGCCCTTATTTAAATGCTGGCCGCAGCACTTTTGGCAAACAAAAACTCTTTAACAGCGGCTGTCAAATTTATAGCACTCATATGCCATAGAAAGCCATGTTCATATGCGTACCTACAAAAAACAATGGCTAAGTGCGCTCTCTGGGGAGCGGCGTCCATTTGTTTCGAGTATTTGTTTTTCCATATGCTGACAACAGCTCTCGTTGCCCCTTTGCCAGCCACTTGTTGTCCTCTAATATGCTTTGATTGCCCAAATCAAACGGCTCCGGTGGGTGACCTCTACTCAAAGCCGGGCCAGGTGCGAAAGTTTTGTCAAAGAATCTTTGGCACGCCCGCAAAAGTTTTCATCGCACACTTTAGTTTTAATACACTCAGCAGAAGGTATTTGAAAAGAAATGCGTAAGATATTTAGGCAATATACCTTTCTTCTCTTAAAGTACAGTTAAAAACTGTTGATAGAAGATAGCTGATAACTGTTTGCATGACCAATTCATATTGAAGTTAGTGAAATTGTACATATTGACACACCAGTTAAGTGCTTAAATATCATTATCATTTCGGTATCAATCCGTACCAAAATAACATATATAACAATCACCCAAAAATATATTTCTTGTTTTAAAAATATATATTCACTTTTCACTTATATTGACATAGCTAAACCATATCAAGTTTTCTTGTGCGTTTAAAAATGTTTGAGAAGATTTATCTATATTTGCACTAACCATAATAATATCAATTAACTGATTTTGGTTTTATCTAACCCACAAATGAATTAAGTTTTTGAAATTATTTTATTATTCTATAATAAATAAATTCAACATTGCTGTGTACTCATTTATATGATGCTGTTGAAAAACACACTATTCTATCATACAGTTGCTACAGCTTTGCAAAGTGTATAATTTTCCACAGTCCAAATCCCAGTTTCCAAAATATTTTACTTTAAAGTGTGCTTCAAAAAAGAAACAGCTTTAAAAGCCTGTGCTCAGTTCTTAAAATGCCTCAACATATGGGTGTGTTGAAAACTTTTTATATACCGCCCCACCCCGCAATGGGTTTTCACACCTAACGCACAGTAACTTTTGCCCGGTAATATTAACCGACCAAGTTTTGTCCAGAGAGCTGGCAACTTGGTTTTTGTCCCATAAATAATTCATGCATAGAAATACATAAATACAAAACTTTGACAAGACTTGTAAGATGCTTTGTAACTGTTGCAGACCCTGTGTCTGAGTCTTGAAATTCGTCCTGTGTGGAACAACGCAGGACTGACAGCAAAAGGCTACTAATCCTAAGGGGGTCAACAAGCTACACATTAAGTGTAATATGTGTTTGTGAATGCGTGTGACTCGCAAAATCCCATAAATAGTAATTTTGTTAATTGAGTGTGTGCTGTACTCTCCCCTGACGGCTTAGCCAGGCGTATGTATTCAGTTATTCATTTATAATTTACGATACGTCTGACATTTGTTTAAAAAATCATAATGTGCAATTGTTAAAAGCATAAATTATGAGCACGAGTTTGTCGACTCGGCCTTTCATTTCGGTATTGTATATTAATGCTTTCATGATTTATATGACCGTCGATAGATAGCCAATATTTTACTCTTTATTTTTTACCCCGACCATTAATCGAATCGATCGAATCCCCAGCCTATTGTGCGGTAGCTGCCCCAGAAATAATAAAGCATAGCATATAAAAAAATGTTTGCTGTCGTGGTCTGAAAAGTTTCCCAGACATTTTTGCACACCATCGCATAGATAGGTATTTGCACACAAATACGTAGCCATATACCCTTATTTGTTGTTGTTTGGCCGTTTAATTAATTGGCCATTAAAAGTGTTGAAAATTGAAAACAAAATTTTTGCGCTATTGCACGGCGCGCGTAACAAAATAAAATTGCTGTTCAGTCCCCGGGGCAGCTGTGGCATAAGCCCGGTGGCCATTTGTAGAACCGGCCATCCGTGCGTTTTCTATATGTAAAAGAGAAAACAGGTAACTAGTGCTGTCAAAGGTATTCAACGGTGAGTTACCGTATACTATGTTCTACACAAATTGCCAACTACAATACATACAAAAGTAACTTTTTATTATTTTTGATGACCGCTTTGAAATATCTAAGATGGTATTTAATATGTTTATATTTACCTATATGTTTATATTTACAATCTCTAGAGTTAAACTTTCTCAATATAAAGTCTTTATCGCCTTGTAATCTTCACATAATCATTATATTGCTATTTATCAAATTTTATTTAAGTTAAATAATTTGATCTCCAAAGGGTGATTTCAACCGGAAGCATGTTTGTATGACCTTTTAATCTAATTTAATTCGTACAGGGTATTATTTAATTAAATAACTATGAAAAGCACTGCAGCTGCAAAAAATAGTTTTTCATACTCGTTTATGCAGTGTATTTTATACACATTTATTATTTAGACTACTTAATTCTTTATTGCGGTAACCCACAAGTTTCTAAAGCATAAAAAATAATGATTATGCACCTGAACTGAATAACTCTTAAAGTTATCATTTATATCAGTTTATAATGTTAACATATTTGTATATATAAATAATTGTTACACAACACAAAGATGCTCACTCACCATTACCATTTGAAGTGTCTATAAATGTTTGGATAAGTTTTCAATTATATAATTATGTACACAGCTTAATTATAATCCCTGTGAATAACAACACGATGAATAGCCCATTTAAAATGTTGTGGTTGCCTGTTTGGTTTTACATTAATTTGATTTTAATGCGAATTATTTATGATTTTAATAACGCAACCATCTAAGGCAATTAAATAAAGCGAAGGAAACAATTAAAATTAAAGAAAGAAGGTGGCAAATTTTCACGAGTCTACAATATTAATTTCAAAAATTAGATTTTAATTACATTAATTAATTTTATAGTAATGAGTTATTATCGGATATCTTATTTCTAATAAATTTAAAGCATTCAAGTTAATTTTTTTTATGGAAATAAGCAGAACTCCTTTTAAAAATTTCCAATACAATAAAGTGACTTCGAAATTTGTATAGCATGTAATAGCAATAACTTACATATATGCATAATTATATTTTTAGCAAGTTAGCTTGTCTGTATACATATACTATGTATGTATATACTATACTATATACTATACTATATACTATACTACTATACTATATGTATGTTGTATATATGTGTATGTATTTGTTCGCAACACGCCAAGTTGCAATTGATATGGCCAAAGGCAATATTTTTGACAGCCTCTGACACCGCTGACGTTGACGTTGATGTGGATGTTGATGTAGTCGCTTTTAATAACATTTTAATTAACAAAACAGCCGATGTGCTCTATAAATCAACAAAACGCGCAAACTGTTTACAATTTTCTGTTTACAGGCAGCTGCCTGTCAGGCAACAGGACAGGGCACGGACAGCGTGCGGGCGATTCTATTGTGCAGGCGTTGCATTTTAAATCAAATGCAATTTATTGTCAAATTAATGTAAACAATTGCATAATTGACTGGCAGCCAATTGGGCAGAGAAGCGAGGTCGCAAATTACATAAAAGGTTTTACCACTAATAATGCAGACAGCATTCGACAAATATTCTTCGACACAACTATAAATCCCATATGGTAAATACAAATTAACAACAATATAACATCCGAGCTTAACATGCGTGTGATTTATGTATTTAGCTTCTATTGTGCAACATTTTGATTTTGTGTCGCACTTCGTATTGCATATTGTGCATTCTATTTTCATTGCTAACATAAGCCGTCAGATAATTATTAAATTGTGGTATATTTGCAAAATTTTACACAATCATTCCTAGCTGAATGCCAGAGAACAACCATTTATTTTGCATAGTCAATACTCCTACCTATTGGCTAGGCTTATGAATGCTTAGATATGTAAACATTTATTCTACGCAAATGAACTTAGTTATTTCCTATTTTTGGTTTGGTATACCGCTCGGATATTAGAGCTTCCATAAATTTTTATTGTCTAGACAAAGGAATTGGCAATTTCAGTACATTTAAATTTAAATTTGTGCAGATTTTTTCCTGTTTTATAGAATATAGATTTTCAAATAATATTTTTTAAAAATTCTACAAACAATTTTTTTTTATTGCCAAGATACTGGTATAAAAGAGTAAGAATACAAAGTATTCCTTTATTCAGTTATATATCTTTCTTAGTTATTCAAGATCTATTGTAAATAAGAATGAGCACAGAGCGAAACCTCAATATACTACTGTTTCTCAGTGCTCTCTTTTAGATTACATATCTATACAGCACATTTAAAAAAAATTAATTTTTTGCGACATTTTTTATAAGTAGGTGAACAAACTGCTTTCACTATTTATGTTTGAGAGTCTGAGACTTTACCAGTCAAGCTCTTTGATTAGCTTACTACTCTTTCTTTTCGTATACTAAGTCCTTTTATACACCATGTGTAATCGCATTATGTGAAGAAGCCATTGAACCTACCTTACAAGCACTATTAAGACAGCTACAGTTTTAATGCCACCAACCAAACGAGAGTCGCTTTCGCTTATCACCATGCCACATGCTGATGGTAAGTGCAGACTTGCAACTGGTGTAAGAGAATAATTACGCTAGAAAAAAAACTCATTAAAAGCCATTGTACAATGTACTAGACACCGCAATCACGTCCCTAGTTCCTTTCTTATAAAAGTTGCCATTGTGGCATGTGGCGCGTATGTGAGTTTCCACGCATGTGTACACGTGCACACAGATACACGCCTACATATTTACGCTTGGATATGTGTATGCAAATCTATCAACGTCTTTGTGCTTTAGAGGCGCTCTACATAACGTTGAAAAAGCGATGGGAATGGTAACATTTGCGTATGGCGCTTAGAATACAAAACATTTGTTTAATGCAACAATTGTGTTGAAAGTGCAGCTGCCGTTGCTGCTGCTATAGTGCCAACAGTTTCTGGACCCATGTCTGCTGCTACAAAACTACGAAACAACAGAAACTGCGGAGCACAACAAGCTTCGCGTTTAAGTATTTGCATTGCCGGGGAAGCATTAAGTCGAGTGCACCCGACTGCGTCATGCTTTGTTTGCAATATAAAACAGGGAAACACGAAACAAAATCAGTCTTCTTCATTGATATACACGAGTATATTACTTGAAGTCGCCAGAAATTGTGTTTATGCAGAGTCAACTAATATACTCCATTTTACTTTGCAAAACAGAGTATACCAAGAAGTTGCCTTTTAACTTGCCATTCGTGCCCCTGATGCCACTTGAGGCAGACAAAAGTGCGCCAAAAATGAGCTTGCTATCTGCTTGTTATTTGTCCTTGCTATATATAGTTCCCCAACCCTCGACTCAAACTTCCACCTCCGACATCGTTTAATTGAATGCTGATAACAAATTTGGGGTCTTTACATTTTTTTTTTTTCTTTTTTGACAGCCCTTGAGACAAGTGCTCGATTTCTTCTCCTCAGCAATATTGAGTGGCTTTTCTTGATTTTTATCTGCTCGCTGCATTGGGCTGACACGCCTTATGCTTTTAATACGCCCATGTCCGCGAATTAAGATCATTAAGCCCGTGATTACGTATGAGGGTAGTGACGAGGCCAACGAGCGTTTTAAAAATACATTAAATATTAAGAGCTGACGCACAGGAGACTCTGCCACGGCCGCAGTCCTTCCCGTGACGCACTCAACGTACATTCCATATGCCATAACATTACGCTAGTTAGCTAGAGATGATCGCGTGACACGAACGATAATGAATGTCTGAGGATATAAAAAGTACACCTGATTGTCTTTTTACACGACAGATACGTTCACCAAAAAGCATTAAAATCACGTTGAATCAAAGCTGTTTTTGTTACAACATGCGTGTAAAAAGAGAAGAACAAATATATTATTTTAGACAGGAATTGAAGTGTTAAATATATATTTAACCGCTTCGAGTAGTGTAGAACAACTTCGAGATGCGCTCATCTCTATAAGCTGGGAACTCACTTCATAACCATGTACCCAGCACATGGTTTTGTCATTAAGCTTGTAACCGCCTCAGTTCGTCATGCTATTAATATTTGACGGTTCAAGTCTGTGAACTGATTTACTTACTGCCCTTAAATTATAAACTACTCGAAGTAGTTGCCATTGTTGCCATGTCACTTAATAAATAAGTATGGTAAATAAAATGCGTATGCCTGGGCTGGACTGGTTGGGCTGGTACAGCTTGCCAGTTACTCTGGCATTGTTTTTATTGATTTTCTGTCAGTGAAAAACACTGGAAAACAAAGGAAAAAACATATGTGTTCATATTTAATTACACTCATTCCACAATTCGTGACGCAATTTGTGGGTGTGCGTACATGTTTGTGGGAGAGTGTGACGGCGTGTATATCCAAGTAATAATCATAAAGTCGAGCAACTCTCGCAGTTCCACTGCGAGCATGTTAATGCTTTACGGTCATTTTGGGCGCGTGTTTATGCAGATGCTTGTAATCAGCCCTATAGCATTTCCAGCTTCATTCCCGAATCCAGGTGCCCATGTTGGTTCCTTTGTATCTTCAGCAAAATAACTTTGTCCGGTATTGCAGAATGTGGCTTAATTGATAGCATATTTATAATTTAAATAAAAGCTTTTCGCATTTTCTAAGGAGGCTTCATTTATGACTCATGGAAATATTCAATTTTATGTATTTTTTTTTTATTTTTTCGCATTGTCATTTCTTGGCAATTACTCATTCAGTTATTTATAACAATCGACCAATCACTTATGCTCAATAAACTTTATTGAAATGACGCCATGACTTTAGCCAATTACCTAATATAACATTTTTATATACAATTTTTTTTTATGGAAAATTGTCAGCGTATGGAAAATGCGATGGAAAAAAGTCAAAAACAATTTGAAGATAATATGAATATAATAATATTTCAATTATTTGCATTTCATTTATTTCGCTAGTATCTATTCTATTTCTATTTCTAAATCGGTAATATATTTTCTTTCATTTAATTTACTTTTACTTGATTTCATGCATTGACATTAAAATATATGGGATACAGATAATTCAAGCACGCACATGTCAAGCTCAAACTCATTCACTTAAAATCGTCGACGGGTGCTATGTGCTAAGTTTGGAGTGCAGGGATTAGGTAAATTCCAGCTAAACTATTAGTGGTAATTGGATTTACATGCATGATGCGGATACAAGGCTTTTGCCAGTTAATTGCTGATCAAATCGTTGGCCATTTCTGCTGCCAGTTTGTTTGTACTTCATGCTCTGGCAAAATGTTTTCAGCGACTGCAATGGACAGATATGTTGTGCAGACACACAGACACACTTACACACACACACACACGCGCAGTTGTCAATAGCAGGAGCAAAAGTGATGGAGTAGCAGCTGCCGCCGGCTAAAGGCAACTTGTAAAGTGCAATGGGATTTGAATTTACAAAAAATATTAAAAAAAAAACTGAAAGCAAGCTACCGGCTATGAAATACCCCGTACATAAAAATAAAATTTGAATATTTTAATTTGTGGGCTTGAAACGATGCCCCAACTGCTAAAGCAATTCTTGCTGATTTTAAGAATAAAATTAAATATGGTAAAGATATTTATGATTTATTTTTTAAAAAATACTTTTATAATTAAGTTACAAAGCGCTTACAATTAAACTCTCTTACAGGGTATAAGTTAATGGCTAGGATCAAACATCATTCCGTTGTATTTTGTATTGTGCAGGATATGTGTTTGTTGATTTTTACCCACTGCGCCTCGTTTCCACATTTATTGTTCGTAATGTTATTTTACAGCTGCTGTTGTTGTTTTTGTTGCTCTTGTTTGCTATCAACGCGAAAATATATGCATGTATATTGAATGAAGATGTATGCGATTGCAAATATGAGAATAGTGCGTGTATGACTGTGAGCTTGTATGTGCCTGAATGTTGGTACTCGTGTATTTATATGCATAAATTACGTATACGCCACGGCAAGTTCGATCAAAGCGGGCGTTCGCGTACAACCACTTGAGAATCGCAGCCGCAGATGTCACTAGCTTCTGCTGTTGCTGCTCCTGCTCCACCTCTCCGCTCCGCTCCCTGCATTCTGTCGTATAAGTATTTATATGCAATTCTTCTTCATCTTTTATGTATATGCCTTGTCGTCGCAGGCTTTCATATCCTTTCGAGTGTGCATATACTTATTTTATATGCTGTCAGCCAGCCGTTTGCATATGTAAGTCGCTGTAATGATATTTGTTTGTTTGTTAGTTGGCGTGTGCGTTGAAAGCATTGAAATGTCGTTTGCTAACTCAACTCAACTCCTTTCCCTCCTCCCCGCCAAACAAGTCCACCCAACCCATCAAATACATATGTACTTTTGTGCACTTTTCTAATGGGTGCGCTGAGCCTCCGGCAGGCAGGAAATACGGACGCATTACGACTCGCTTACAATTCGTAGCACGATTCAATTACCACGTGACTGGCCATAAGGCCGCTTTGAGCTCCACATTTGCATACTTGGGCCCCCAAAGGCATTTGTCAGCGGCAAACTGCACTCTCAAAGTAGGCAACAACATTTTTAAGTGCACATTCTGCAAACCCAGTTAGCCAGGTGGGCCAGAAAACGTGTTAGAACTGCCTTCGAGCAATATAACGATTACTATTTCCATATATTTAAGGTATTTAGAGTGAATTAAGCCTTTGTTTATTAATGGGATTTGGTTGGAAAACTACTTCATAGGGTCCCTCGCACAACCATATATATTTGTTAAGTTTAAAATAAGTCGACAGAGTTAGAGAAAACAAAATAACATAACGAATTTAAAGAATAAATAATCCCAGCGGGCCTTATAACTAAAAAAAATCTCCTAATCAAATGCTTAGTTTCCAACAATAAAACATCACTAATCTATATTCTTTCTAGGTGCATTGAAAATATGCTTGCTAATCTTCATCTTTGTCACCTTCATCTCCTTTCATCCTTTAGTTTATATTATTATTTTTACTAATTGTTATGTCAATGTAAGAATATATTTAAAGCAAGCAAGATCAAAACTTATTTCGATAAACACTTAAAGGCATAAAAGCAGCTCTTATTTGTGCTAACAAATTTCTCAGCACAGGAGCAGCGTTTACAAAGCCTTCCCCACCTAAAGATACATATAGAAGTATATATGCTCAGTACATGTGAATGCACATCTGATATGTTCGGCTTGATTGATGATGATATTGGGCCTACGCTTAGGTAAGGCTGTCGCACAGGGAGCCGCAACTCGTACATTATCTCCCGGAGTGGCTGCTGTATAAGGAAATGGGTTTCTGTTGCGCCTTGCCTGCCATGCACATTATCCTGCCTCTTGTGCCTGTCATGCTTAAAACCAGACAAATTCTATTATTTGTTGCCACTCAGTCGCTCTGTATGCGTGTCTGTGTGTGTGTATGTGTGTGTGTGTTTGTACAATACACCACATGCAAACAGACAGTCAGCCAATATGATATGGTTCATAAAGCATACACAGAAAATAAAATTGCCAAAAAAAACGTTATATTATAATACTTGAATCCTACTACAATTCGTACTAATATTCTGAAAACGTGTAAGAGTCGGGATTGATAAGTACGAAATTGTTAGTTTAAGTTCCAAATTCCTGACTTAAGCCAACTAGGGATAAAAACATACACGACTAACAAATTTCAGGAATTGAAAAAACGTACTTGATTTGAGTGCGTTCTACCATGTTTAAAGAAATCCACTTTTACCGTATTTCTGAGACTCGTATACTATATTTAAGTACGTATTACTTGATTTTTTTCAGTGCACTAAATCAGAGCCATGGCTGGGAGGGGTGTGTAAATGTGTGCGAGAACTTTATCGACTTGTTTTGCTTGTTTTGTGTTTTAAAGGATTTCTATTGCATGATTTGACGAAAGCAGAAACAATTGCCATTAACCATAGCCACAATGACACCGTCAACAATCCGTGATGCTTTGTTCACATTTTATTATACCCTGTGGCCATAAATTTCCAATCAATGAGTATCGTAAAGTAGTGCATCAAGCAAAGGTCATCAGGCAGAAACTGATGAATTTAAGTCGCAGGTCTACTTGTCTGCCCAACTCAAATCACAAAATGTTCGATGTAGATTATTTTGATACACCCAAATGTTTTTTACACAATGTTTATTTTTTTGCGTTTGCACCAATCTGCAAATTGGAATTGATTTTTCGCAAATTTAATTCATGTGAGCAGCATTAAATTGCCTTGTTGTCTCTGTCAACTGTTGTTGCTGTTGCTTGTTTTTTCGATTTGTGTGCACGCCTCGTTGGACATTTAATGCTGAACTAAAATCATCTGACTAAGCAGCTACTCCGAAACGCGCCTTACCCGACCCAGAGTCATCCCACCCCACCGCTACCTGGTTCGCGACGACGCCCCGCAGCATTCCCAGCTGTTGTGTTTGCTCTTCATTTTCATATTTAAGTTCATTTATTATGCGAATTTCATTAATTATAAAGTTTACTTAATGAGAAAGTTAAATTCAATATTTCAATTTGGTGTTGACATTGAAGTGCACTGCCCGGGGCGAGAGGCGTGTTAAAGTCAGCAGTTAACACGTATGCGGGTCAAAGTTGACTTTGGTGACAATTAGCCGCAGGTCGCCACAGGCAATTAAACGACACTTGACCCTGTTCATTGCTATGGGCCACAGCCAATCAAAAATTAACACCACAGTCTGAATGGCTGATCAGAACGTATATACAGCACACTGGCAAAAACTTCGTTATGCTCGCTGACATAAGCGAGTTATACGCTCGATTTGAGTAGCGCCCCTTTTTTCCTCTTAGCTGTAGTGCTTGACTGCGACAGCAGCAGCTGCTGCTGCAGTGCCTTTAAAATACACACACAAGCCAACTGAAGCATAAACCAACTTGCATAATGTGGCAACTGTAGCATACTTTTCAGCGCCATTCAAGGCGAAAGCATTAAAACAATTTGGCCATTGCTTAAATTATGCAACATGCTTTTAAGAGCTTTAAAACAAGGCGTCAGCATAAAAAAAGCGACACAGATTGCAAAATGTGCGCCCAACAAACAATAAAAAAGAGTGTTCCCCACTCCAAACCAAAGGAAAAAAGTTTGGCTCCATAAACCAGTGCTGTCATTTTTTGGCAAGCCTTTCGGCATCCTGTTTCATGGCGGACACCAACCACATTTTTAGCCCACCCACATCAACACGCTATTTATGAACACACACACAAATAAATTTATACCTTATATAGAAGTATGTATGTCTGTTGGTTTGCTTTGGCTGTCAATTTTAATGGTTGGCCATGAAATTGAAATGCAAGCTATGAAAAATGCAGGCATTTCAACATGATGGACACTGGAGCGGCCTTAATTTATGGCCAAGGCAATACCACAATGAACACTCTGACAAAAGTCATGAAAACAACGGCAGCAGCAACAACAACAATTGCAACAACCATGCAACACGCCTCAATGCTTTTTTAGAAAATCGAAACTCTTGAAATGTATTTTGGGCTTTAGCATTTCGAATTGTAATCAAAATGTCATTAGATTACCTTTTTTCACCACAGGCTATATTATGGCAATATGACGTGCTAGCAGTATACAAAACGCTTTGGCATTTCAATTATTTTAATTGTTAAACTCTTATATAGGTGATATTTCTACTCTGATATTAAATGCCACAGCTAGCAACGGCTTTTTCTCTAATTCCTTAATATTCCCATTTCCGATTGTTGTTGCTGCTGTTGCCAGTTCGGTTAGCCGAGCGGTCGTTGACATGTTGAGCAGAGTCAGAGACAAGTTGCTTTACACTAGAACACCAGCTGTAGTTGGGAGAGAGGGGCTGGAAGTTCTAATTGCAATTTAATGATTGGCCAACATAAAAGCAGTTGGACACAGGTAATCTTGACAAGTAACTTTTATCTATATATAAAACTATTTGTCATGACTTATTGACTAACTGGCTGGCTGACTGGTGATTAGCCCACAAAACTCACATTCGAGAAAGCTAACCCTCCTACCGGAGGGTTAAAAACAATTTTTAATTTTTGTTTTTAAAATTCTTAAAATTCATAGCAATTATGTTTCACGAAACGAGGATAATCCACCCTGGAGGTACAGATAAATTTTATCCAGCAGGAATGCTGAAAAAGTAATAGTTAAAATTGAAAAAACAATTTTTTTCCTGCTATTATTTATATCTATGTATGTACATCTAATTTCTGAAAGTTACTGTTAGTAAAAATAAAATTTCCAACTCTCTCAAACTTAACCAAATAACAGACATTTAAAATACAAGTAATAACGTTTAATACCAATATCAATAAAATGCGTATAAAACTGAAACGCAACATAAAAAAATAAAGTTAAATAAATTTGCATATAATTCGTTTAAATGCCTAATTTTTAGTTGAGCAACAACTGCAATAAAATCAATAAAGAATTGTAAAAATATGCAGATGGGACATCAACTCCAAGCGTTCAACTTTGAGTGGATTATTACATAAAATAATTGTTGTGCAACAAATTTGCATAAATGAGAATGTGTTTCAGGTAATAACCAAATTGATGTGCCAACAATTACTTGAAAATTGCGTAATCAATTTGTACGCACAGGTCGTATACGTAATACGCATATTGTGTATACGCCAAGTTGTGCGTAAACAATCGGCTTTACTCCGCCAGCTTTCGGATGGCTTAACTCAATTTAGCCGCTTTGATAAGCAACAAATGCCGCTCGGCATTCGCCATGTAGATGAAATTTGTATACGAAATCAGCATTAAAAGGATGCAAATGAAATGTATCTATGTCATTCGTTTTGATAAACTCTATAAAAGTATCCCAGGCAAGTAACGCGTATTTTAAGACCATTAAAGATACGCAGAAAGGCAATTGGGTCAAAGAGAATCCTTTTTGCTGCAAACAGCCAAATAGAAAGCAAAAAAGAAAAGAAAACATAGGCGAAGGCGACGCCAAGCATCTAACAAACGACATTTACAGATAAGGCTTCACATTTTTTGTTTTCTTTTCTTTTTTTTTTTGTTTTCTTTCTGGGGCCAGCTAAAATGTTGTTTTTTCTCCATTGGCCTTTTAATAAAAGTTGCGGCTGCAATAAAAACGCACCAGAATGGGCACAATGCCGATGTCCTGCGCTGGGAGCCTTGCTGAAATCTGTTGCTATGCCCCGACACAGACGCTGCTTATCTGTAGGCGCACATGCCAGTCAGCCCGTCAGCATAGTGGCCTGGTCCGGGTCCTCATCCTGGTGCTGTGCGACTTTTGGTTGCGTTTTGCAAATGGAATTATTTTATTTTTATGAGAAATTCGCACGACGCGTGTCGTAAGACAATAAAAATCCAGCGACAAGACCGTCACCGACTCAGCCCGGACATATTTCAACATGTCACTACTTTTCCCTATATCTGCTGCCGATACACGCTTGGTCCTTACAAGGGCAAAAAACAAAAAAGGAAAAAATACGTGCAAATAAATCATTTTATTGCAATACAATTCCTCGCCACCCTCAACCAACCGTACGGCATGACAATGGCCAACGGATGCTTACCATGCGCCGATGCCTGCCACTAGCTGTCAGTCAGTTCTGTGTGCTTGTGTGTTTGTGTATGTGCGCACTAAAGCATTTTATGTGGCCATTGGGAGCATGCTGGAACGACAGATCCACATTGATGTAATATTAATAAGAGTGGGTCTGTCAATATGGCAGCGCAACCGGAAGTTGTGCTACAAAGACAGCGAAGACATTCATTAAACATGGTATTTTATACCAGGCGATGACTATTCTTTTGTACAAGGTATAAATTAGAGTCGAATGTATGTTAATGGTGGAAATAGGCATCTTTGTATTCTGAAATGTATAAATTCTCTTTCGGCAGCCACAGTTCAAAGCTAGAAACTAGACTTTAATTATTTTTTTATACGTCACGCTCAATATAAGTTAATATTATTTATTATGTTTTATATAAATGTAGCTTAAAATTAAAATTAAATAACTCTGCTGATGTTAGAAGCGAGAGGCTTTTAAAATAGCTATACAGACTGCTGGCTTAATAAACCACTATCAACCAAAATAGGACACTAAGTAAACCACTTGCATGAAAATTTAAAAACTTAGCTTTGACTATCTGGGCCTTAAGCTCGTAAAGTGGGTAGTCCGCTACGATAGTCGGACCAGATGGAGTTATATTTTAACTCTTACCATTCAATCAATTGATAACATTTATTATATATTATTATATATATCTTACCATTCAATCAATTGATAACAACTAGCTGACCTACAATTTTTGAGATAAAGGAAGGTACTCTAAATTTAGTATGCAATTTGGTATATTTTATTTACCTCCGATTTTTACACACTTTTGTTCTGTTATCAATTTATTGAGTTTTCGGCGGAAAATCGCCACCTCAATCGAAGGCTATAGGATATCTGCATGTCATGCATCCTTGACGTAAGCGCTCTTTCTTCATTCTCTTTATTATCGCTCAATTCAATCTCGGCCAGAGAGGCACCCGCCCACGTTGTGTATCGAATGTACGATTGGAATTTGCTGCTGGCGCCGGAAATAACAGGCAACACTTTGCAGCAGCTCGGAGCGGATGTGTTTCTTTGATAGACGTTGTCGGGTTTTCGCATATTCGTTGTTATTGCTGTTGTTGTTTGTGGCCACTTGAGAGTACAGGTCGGAGCTGTAGCTGTAAAGTCAGCCTTGGCCTCGGCGAACCTTAAGCCAGATTCGGCGATGGAATTAATACTTTTATGGCGCACGCATTGCCTTGGCGGAAATTTAATTGAATTATTAATTAAGAGTGGCCTGCAATGCGGCCAGTCAGCCAGCCTGCCAGCTATTATGCTTATTAAACCATGCGCAAAGCCAATTAACTTTTACACACACACACACACACACACATATACACGCGCGCATACTTATCTGAAGTTAATTTGGGCCCCGTGCTGCGCTATTTAACTTGGTCCACTCGGTTGCCATTATTTGTTCAGAGGCCAGCTTAATTGCGTTTGAATTGCAAACAAAGCAGCAACAGCATCTTGGCCAGGTAAGGTCCGCGGGGGGTGGTGCGAGGAGGGGTCGCTGGCCCAAGATCAAAGTCAACGTGTCGTGTTCTGTCGCCTTGCAGCCAAAAGTTGTGTGGCCTCATTTCCTTAACGGTTGCACTGCACGAAACTTTGTCCTTTTGCTGGCACACCTAGCACCTGGCTAGTATCCAGTTTAGTGCTGCGCTTCCCATTCCTCCTTTCTTCCTTTCTGCTCTACTCTTTGGCTCTTTCACTTCCGCACCTTAAAATATTCATAATGAAAGTTATTGTTTGCCACTTTGCGAGCACGTATGCTGTATGTGTTCGTGTGTGTGTGGTGGGTGAGTGGTGGATGGTGGGTGGGTGGTTGTGCACATTGCTCAGTGACCGGTTTTGATTGTTTTGCGGCCGGGTCCTGTTGTCAAGTTTGCCAGCGCTGGGCTTGTTCGGATTATTTGAAAGTTGTCGAACTTGAGTTGCAGCCCAAAATGGCAACGAAACTTAATTGAAACAGCATTGAAACAATACATGGTTGAATTCTATATATTTGCTATTTTAAGTTAAAGAATATATAGTTAAAGAATATACATCTATAAAAGCTGCACAGCAAAATCTTTTCTTTTTCTTTTGCTTAATATTCATATTTTATTCAAAAGCTAGTCCAGTATGCAGAACTATTTTATTGGACCTTATTTTCAAAAAATTCTCTATATATCTTCTAAGTATTTATTCAATACATTTTCTTTATAGTTTCAAACATCTGCTTGTTTAAGGAACTTAAAATAGGATACATAAAAATATGTTTTCATTAAATATTGTCGTACTATTGGTTCTATATAATGAAGCTCATTCAGGTAGAAATAAATCACCTTTTTTTTATATCAATGACATAAGAAAGCACCTAAATAGACTTGTTTGGACATATTTGGATGAGCGTTTTTGACAAATTGCCTTTGCAAGCGTCTCAAGAACCCTGTTGTCGCTGTTTGCATTATTTCTCGTTGCTTTACGGCCCATTTATGACCCAATGGAATAAAGCATAAAGTCGGTGCTATTAAATATAATTGCCAGCAATTTTTACAATCTACTTAGGAAATCATTTTTAATGTGCTTTCAAAAGCCACCCTAGACACCCAGCACCCTATACGCCTAACATGCTAATTGAGGACTCTGAAAAGTGTCCAAGAGCCCGTAAATTTGCCTACTAAACGAAGCCGGGCACAAAACAATAGAGCTTAGAAATTTAAATTAACATTTTGAGTGAATCTAATAAAAATGAAAAGAGGACTGCAATATAAAAAACTGGCCAGCAAAGCAAAAACAGTTAAATTGTTTTTGACCAGGACACGGTAGAATGCGGTCCGTGAAAAAACCACAACCAGGTGGGACACAACACGTTCTGGCCGGCTCGCTTGGCGTTAGATTTTTTATGCAACATACCCAACATTGTTGCGGCCGGCTTTGGTTTACAGTTTCTCTACTTTTTCACTGCCTTTGTTTATGCGGTCAAATTTAAAATGCCAGCAGCAGCACCAGGAATAACCACTGAGCCACAGACAGACGCATATATGCATGCATACATATACTATATGTACATTTACATATTTTAATGTGCTGTTGGCCACCATTCGATGCCTTTATTTCGTATTCTAAACCTGGTCAAAGGGCTGCGACTGCGACTGACTTGAAGCTGTCCAAAAAAGAAACCCAAGCTGCTACAAAAAAAAAAACTTGCAAAAACCAAAAACTGGCAAAAAGGCTAAAGGCGGCATACACCCCACACACCCAACACACACACCCACACACACCCACACACACCCACACACAATCACCACAGAAGCGGGGTACATGCATATATACATTAAATTTCACACTCGCCCAGCGAAGGGGCCCAAAAGTTGAGGGACAAATGCAAATACACAAACAATGGCGGCGAGGGGCTACTAAGCCAAGCTAAGAAGGTTTCGGTAAACAAATACACACACCCAAGCACACAGGCATACATACACATGGAAGCGCAGGCGTTGTTGTTGTCGCTGCCAGTTGGGCACATTCATAGTTAAAATTTGGAGAGACAGCGTCGAGAGATTTGGCAAACAGCCGCGGCGAGCAAACCTGTCCCCTCCACCCAACCATTTTCCCTTGTCCACTGTCACGTTAATCAAGGTTCATACAATCGCCAACAAGTAAAACAACAACAACAACGTACAAGAGCAACAATGCAAAGTAAGCACGTGCCAAAATGGACATTACATTCAGACATACAAACAAACATACCCCATTCGAAATTGTGTATACTACTATGCGATGTGGTAACTGGCAGTTGGCAGTTAACAATGGCTAAAATGGGCTTACTTCCTCGGAAAATAACTTTTTATGTTAAAAGCCCGTTTTCTGAATGAGATTTAAAGCTATCTAAGTTTTATCGTTTCGAAATTATTTTTTTTTTAAATCTATTTTGACATCTTTTAAATATAAATTATTGGGTAAAATTGTATCTAAATTGGTTTTTGATTTGTTAAGTTCAAAATTCCATAACTTTGCTAAAGCAAAACCGATTTTTCGTATCGTTGCAAATTTTAATATGATTTATCCTCGATTTTAATAAGGCATTTAAATTTGAAAACTAGAATAGTTCGTAATGTTTTTAACATTTTCAAATATTGAGAAGGTGGTTTTGTTGTGAGTATGAGAGTTATTTTTGAATTGATAAAGGTCAATTCAATATTGGCATCCGATAGCCCCTTTTACATATTGATTTGCACACCAAAATATGAACTCAACCCCTATAAATATTTATTGTATGCATAAGTATGAATGTCTATTAAAATCGATTGATTTTATGATGGTTATTGCCATTGATGGTACATTGTCGATTAATGGGGCCTCGTTAAGGTAATAATAAATAACTAAATAGCCCATAATACACAAAAGGCAGGCCGAAAGGGCTAATGGCTAATAAGAACAGCATGTAAAGTCATAAAGGAGCTATATAGTCAAAGAGGCTGTAACATGAAGTTAATAGGGGTATTTTCACATATAAGCTAACTACAAGCTCAAAGATTAATAATGCTAATGAACCGTTAAATAATGATCGTACGGACTACATACTTTGAGCTTGATTCCAGCTACATTGTACTGGAGAGCTCATTAGTATTTACTATTAAATATAGCCATTACATTTTTTAACTCTGTGCTACATACATCTTTGTTATTTGTAAAAAAAAAAAAAAAAAATAAAAAAGGTTTAAGCCTGCATTTAATTGCTAAAGCTTATAAGTAATTTTTGCTGATTTTATTTTGTTTTGCATAATTTATTTTATTGGTCATTAAATTTTAGAAGAAGAATCGACCACTAATTGTATTTATAAATTTGCCATTTATAATATTTATGCATTTTATATTCGTACGTTGCGGTATTTGTTTTTATTCATATTCCCCGTAATGGTTGATTCAAAATCCAAAACATACCAAAATCTGCAGCGCAATATTTGACATCAATTCGTTTCGCTGTTGAATGATTTATAAGTGCACACAATGGAAAGCCGCTAATCGAATTTTCATATTTGCATCATATTTTTGTATATATATTTGCAGATTATACTGTGACCCTCATATCGGCCACTTAACTGCGGAGCAACCAACGAAATAACCAAACAGCTAAAACACGAAAATGCCAGCAGCAAACAACCAAAAACGCTGCATTATAATCAGCGGAACTGAGCATGCGACAATTTGTACAGAGATGACCCAAAATATATAAATGGAATAGTATTAAAAACACTCACACCCACTAACATATGAATAGCATTTACACACACACACACACAGGCACACACACAGGCACACACATAAAACGTAGTTATAACTAATTGATCCGGCTGCGCTGACGTGTTATTGACTGCAGCGCAAAAATGGAGCATACGAATAAATAAATAAATAGGCAGTTATGCGAACGAGCATTTGGCGCTGAGATTACAAAATATCGCAAATAGTTATTGACAATTTGGGCGCACAGTCGTCGACAGCTGTCACACACAAATTCTATTCAAACAAATTCAAATATCATCAAAACCAAATAACAAAAAAACAAAAAAAACAAAAGAATTCCTAACAATTTTCAAATTTAGTATGCAAATAGTGTCAATTTTCAAATTTAGTATGCAAATAGTGTTCTGTTATATTTATATATATATATATATATATATATATATATATATATATATATATGTATAGTTTATAAAATACGATTTGTACCAACTGTAAATACTTAAATACTTTATATCAATTTCCTAATTTGATACTTAGTTGAATGTAGTTACGATTAAAGGTTAATATTTATTGCCTTGCGAAAGAACAGTGGGGCGAAATAGTTTACTTCGCTCTATGAGCCCGTAGTATTTAAGTAGGCAATCACAACAAACTATTGAAATGGTAATGAAAGATGTATGCATTCTATATAATAATTCTATGGTTATGGTAAATTATATATAAATATATATATATATATATACAATTGACGACCAAACGAAAGTATAACTTTATTCATAGAAACCCTAAAGATCATACTTTATACATACAACTAAATTGAAGTCAACTAAATAGTCTAGTTGTGGCAGTGCATATCCTTGGATTCTATGTCGTACTTGAGATACGTAAATTGAAAATCTAAAATGCATTGGTCTTTAAAAAATGCAACAGAGCCGAAAATACATACAGTTCAGCTTGGTTTTAAGGCTATGCAATTCCGCAACTTTAGTTCCACTTAAAATTCAATAAATATTAAAGATTTATTCATGAAAAGGAAAACAAAAACAGAAGGCTTGTTAGTGATATTAATTTTAATAAACCGTAAGTAAAAGAACATAATAATTTGTGTGTTTAACGAAATATTTTAATATGCAAAAACAAAAACTTGGAGATACCTTTTCTTTCTTCAAATATAAAAGACAATGCACAAAAGCGTTCTAAGTGCTATCTGAATAAGTAGCTCAACCAAATGTAAAGGCAAATTGGAATATTGAGTTAAACACAGAAAATTTATGTAGGTATTTGTATAAGAATAGGTTCTTTTGTTGATAAACTTTTTGCTTGTTAAGCCTGAAACTGATTGTAAATAAGAGAGCTGAACAGAAAATTCAGCATTTGAAATAGAAACTAAAACACTTAAAATCTCGTATATCAACTAAATTAAATATAACATTTAAAAACACACACACACACAGACAGGCACATTAACAATAAGAAACACTAAGCAACGCATATGTAACAAGTTCCAAGCAAATCTTACTTAAATATTTACATATACACACTCACAAACCACGACACCAACACACATCCCCCTCACACATCAATGCAGTATATCCAAAAAAAACAATTTAACAATTATCATTAAATATTTACGAACTGTCTGAGCAAAAGCAAACTAACAAAAAAAAAGCGAATGACTAAAGTGGAAGCAAAACTTCAGCTATACGAGTATGTAAAACGAAGAAGCGTTAAATAAACGAATAAAATTATAAAAATAAAAAAAATATATATAACAAAGAATTATTTGAAATATCATCTGTACATGCAGTTTCATTAGCTCGGGTAAGTGACAACATCAATATGCTGGTGGGGATGTGAAAAAGGTCTGAATGCGCTTGGGACTCGTTTCTCGTACATTCGCTCAAACATTCAATTGAATGACCGGAAATGGATGCGAAAGACTGCAACAGTCAGTGATTGAATGCTCTGTCGTTATAGGGGTCAGTAAGTAAATATGTATATGTACAAATATGTGCCAGTACATACAAAGATTAAATTAAATAGGAGTAATAAAGGGTGCTCTGCCTTAATGCTGGAATATGGTAGTACAGATATTCACAAGACAGCTTGAATTTATTACGCGTGTATATTAAGTTGGTTGTACCAGAAAGAAACATGAATTAAAGCTCAAGTCACAAGGTTTTTTGCAAACGATCTGACAACTGCGGCTGGCCCTTTGAATCGGATTTGTTTGATCAGGCAGCAAAAGTATATTT
Organism: Drosophila nigromelanica; assembly: GCA_004149465.1. Lineage (NCBI taxonomy): Eukaryota > Metazoa > Arthropoda > Insecta > Diptera > Drosophilidae > Drosophila > Drosophila nigromelanica. The sequence goes on along the minus strand of SCDS01000293.1, from coordinate 48,140 downwards.
TTACTCATGCCTTAGTTGCAGTGAATTTTGTCAGGAATTTATTTAAGGACTGCAAAGATAATTACAAAATAGTATCAAAACGTTGTAAAATTATAGAACTTTATTATTTGCATTTGATCACAGTTTGGCAATTAAATTTTACATATCGTAGGTACTACGAAGCAATTTTAGACAACTAAGCAAAGAGGATTTGGTTTCGAATCCCAGACTAGTTACTGTATAAAAATATATACAAAATATATACCAAGAAGTCTATAAATAATTTTATTTATTTTCTTACAAATCGTATTTGATGGCTAGCAACAGTTCAGTACAACCCGATGCCACATTCTCATGCTGATAATAAATAGTCGCAAACCCTTAAATAACGTTCATAATCTTCACTGTTACGCCCCAATAGCTGAATAAATCGGCACGCATACCCGAAACTGAAGTACCCAGCAGCTGTTAAATGTAATTAAAGTTGGTGGCCAGTGCAGTCAGGAGCAGGGTCGCGTCCGCAAATGAATTAAATAAATTAATTTCGCTGGCAACGCGAACGCAAAAAATATGCATACCAAATAAGTGAAACCGCAAAGAAAAAATATAATAATAAATAAAAAATTAAACGAAGTTAAAACCCCACAGAAATATGGAAAAAATGCGTGTAAATAGCGGGGGTTTTGTAACGCCGGGTCTGTGGGCAAATTTACACATAGCCTAAAAACGGCGACAGGTGCTTAGCAACAATGGCACCCAGTCCCGTTCGGCCCCAACCGTTTACTGGTTGTGTCTCTGTCTAGCACGCATTTAAATGCCGCGCAACAAGCATTATGTAAATTGAAAATATGCCGGAACGGGGCAGCCATTTAAATTCAATTGTCAGCCGCATCTCGTGTCGCCTTGGCAATCCGTGTGTGTGAGAGAGAGAGAGACAGAGGGAGTGAGTGGGAAGAAGTTCGCAGACCACAAGCTGAGCTGCTTTCCCGCTGTGGGTGCACGCAATCAGAATTTATATTTATTATTACGATTTCAGTTCAGTACGAGTTCGCTGGCGGCGCAGTGCTCGCACCGAATCCCATTCATTCATCAATAAGCGCCGCGCAGAGACAGTCTTAAAATTGCGTACACATACACACACGTACACACGAGCACACACAAAAATATACCGCGCGGCAATGGAGCGCCTGCTGACCATATTCGAACAGGCTGATCCCTTCTCCACCTGGTGGCCCACCATAGCAGCCGTGGTGGTCGGCATTGTGATTACAGTGCGGTAAGTTTGCGGTTGGGGCGACCCATGCATTTTCATCAGGGAACAAGGAAGCGCGTAGCACGCAGCACTAACGATAAGATGTGGCAAACTTTGGCCATGTCATGGCGCTGTGCCGGACACGTATACATATATAAATGTCGCGGCCAACTAAAAAAACAAAATCGGTTCACTCGAAACTTTTTAAGTGGATTTCATAAGCAGCGTTGCAAGTCGGGTCTAAGCCACCCTCTTAGCCGCACAACGACGACGACGACCCCTTGCCGCGAAGCTGGATAATATGCAATATCTAAAGATTATTTCTGCGCGCTCCGCTTTTGAGCATCGCGGTTTTTGTGGCCGGTGCAAGCTTGCAGGTGTGTGCTCTGCGCCCAAAAGGGAGGGGGCGTGGCAGTGAGCAATGTGGTGCTGCAATTGCAATATGTAACAACTGGCAACTGACAACTGCGGCAAGTGCCAAAAGCTGCTGCAAATATTTGTAAAGTGGATTTGCGCAAGTTGGCTAAAAGTAAATGCGATGGCAAATGAATTCTGAAACGCCGCAAATGCCGTGCAGAAGGCAAAACTTACTTAAGTGCCAAATAAGTGTCAGCCAATGAAGTGGAAGGCCATAATGCACGCAGCGAGAACAACCCAAAAAGTTAAAGAAGATGTCTACGAAATTATAAAAATTCAATATGACAGCCTCAACTCTGATTTAAATATTTACGTCTGTGCTATAATTGTGAAACTTTATGAATTACACTGCGAATTACACAAGAAACAAATTTAAAGAAGAAATTTAGAGTTTTGTTAAGATAGACACTACCTGGATCCATCTTTATTTATTTCTTTCATATTTGCCTTTAAATAACAATAGTTTTGAAGCTATAACTGCTCTGGATAGGGAAATTATGTGTTCAGAATCAGATAGCAATTATAAGATCTTACTTAATTGTTCGTAAGTAAGATCTTATAATTATATATAATAATATAATATAATATAATGAATAATAAATAATATAATGAAGATCCATAATGTAAAGAACACAAATATTAAAAACGTATAACGAGTATTCTGGGTATGTTGTTTAGGCTATTATTCCAGGATAAAATAATTATGCATATATTAAATGTTACTCTCAGCCAAAGGCAATATTAGCCAGCACTAATTTAAAAACAAAGTTGTTTCCATGATAATGATGTGAATATTCATGTAGGTTTATTTAATATACGACAAAAGAGTGTGTGAATAAGTACAGATAAATAACTAGTAGAAATATTAAATATATAGTCCAGTTGTTGATTTTTATAATCTGTCCAATTATGAGGCTTGTTTGAACAAGCTCTAAAATATTTTAAATAAAATGTTTGCATTTTAATAATGCGCATAATAGGAACGCCACTATGATTCATAATCACAAAACAATTCAAATTTCTATAATTTAATAATTGAAACTGGATTTCATTTGCGCCTAGCAATAGACCCAACGGGCAACATCCTTTGAGTCACATATTAGTTCCACATCGTTATCATTACGGCTGATGCCTGTTATAACTAATTAACCCCACTATATATATAACTATATAACATGCCATTGCCCGCATTGCAGCACCATAATGAGCGGACAGCGTTGTCCCAACGATAATCAAATCAAGGAGCAAATTGTCGTTGTTACCGGCGGCAGCAGCGGCATCGGCTTTGAGATAGCCGCAGCACTGGCGGCGCGTGGCGGTCGCATTATCATAGCCTGCCGCAACGTGGCCGAGGGCGAGCGTGCCGCATCGATTATCAAGCGAGAACTGGGCTGCCACACGTCAACCGCGGGTGATGACAGCATTAGTCCGTCGGACCGCTATTTTGTGGAGGCGCGTCACTTGGATCTGTGCTCGCTGCGCAGCGTGCACCAGTTCGCTGGCCAGCTGATGTCCGAGTTTGAGCGCATCGATGTGCTGGTGAACAATGCGGGCATGGTGTTTGGTGACACGCGGGTGCCCACGCCGGATGGCTTCGAGCAGCACAGCCAGGTGAACTATCTGGCGCCCTTTCTGCTGACACAGCTGCTGTTGCCGCATCTGCGACGTGCCGAACAGGGCCGGATTGTGTTTGTGTCGGCGCACGCCCATCAGGCGGCCAAAATCGATTTCGACGATCCGCTGAATGTGGGCACCTGGGCGGTCAAGTTCCATGCACGCGATGCCTTTGCCCATTCCAAGCTAGCCGTGATTTTGGCCACACGCTGGCTGGCCAGAGAGCTCAAAGGTAAGTGCTGGCCATGGGGGAGTTCGTTTTGCCTGTGTAAATTGCACAGTTTTGCTCTGTAAATTATTGAAATGCATTCTCGACCCGGCCACGAGTATTCTATATTTAATAACGCGCTGATTTCCCCGCAGATACCCCCATTACGGTCAACTGCTGTACTCCCGGACTGGTGAGAGGCACCCGGCACCTGCGCAAGTAAGTAACCAGGCCAAAAATTAAAAAACGAATAATTAAGAATGGTGTAGTCGGATGTAACCGACTGCTCAATACTCGCTTACAGTATAATGACGGTTGGTAACTTTGAAAAATTATTGATTTTGTCAGAGGTTGGGAAAAAAAGTTTTTTCCTTTTTTCTCCCAAACCATCAAAAATCACCCTTTTTTACCCCCCCCCCCCCCCCCCCCCCCCTCCCTATGGGTTTATTTGAGAATTTTAGAATAGGTTGTCTGTAATCCGTCTCAAAATATTGTATGCAGTCGGACATTGCCCAAACCCAATACACTCTCTTCCCTTCGTTAGCTGGATAAAAATGAAAATGAAAATTGAAATCAAAACTGAAAACCCACAAGTTGCACTCAACGCGAAAAGTGCAACTGCAACTGCAACTAAATTTTTAAGCTGATTTCGCGGCCGCATAAAACTTTTTGCACTTTCATTTGGCTAAACGTGACCCAGCTGTGGTGGGCGTGCCGTCGCTTAGTGTGGGTCAAATGCTGTCCAAATGCAGCACGTGACCCTTCACTTGGCATCGGAGCAAGGTATCATCAAATGCCGAAGGTCAAAAGCAGATGTAATTAAAGATTTCAAAGAGAGAGCCTTGAGCGCCGTTTGAGCCAAGAGTCCACGGAATGTCCATAACGAGGTTACGTTTTCGTGGTTACCTACAATCGCAAAGTACTGCTACCAAGAAAAACAAACTATTTTTAACAAACAATAAAGTAATGGAAAAGTAGGTCAGGTTGGGTTAGATGAGTTAGGCAACTTGAATGGCCTCAGGATTATTCGAAGATCTACAGTCAAATTCGAGGACTATAAAGTTAATCAGAATATTGCCAAGGATAACCAATGAAAACACCATTGTAACTTTGACATTGTCAGCTAGAAAGGTGTATATAGATAGCGCGTGGAAATAGTTAAAGTATCCGTGTTAAATAGCACTCCGTGGAGTGGTTAATGAGAGTCAGAGATCATTGGCTTATTGGGTTGCCCGTGAGCTTATTAGATTATAAGAAATGCCAACCAGACCACCTACTACTTAAAGTAATAACTTAAGCAAAACCAGAGGTACCCCTCTTCAAAAATGTAAGAAATTGTAGGTACCTATGTTTGATACCGTTCCATTACACGAATACCGAAAATGAACAAGACAAGATTAATGTTTTTTTAGAACCCCCATGGTCCATAAAAAAGAGTTCCACTCTCTCTCCCTCTCTATGACGTTTTTAATAAAAACCAGAGATCAGCAATCATGTAAAATAATAATCAAAATTGCTAAACAGATTCTACATGAAGAATGTGATTTGGAGAAGCCACGACAGTGAAATTAGTGGCCTCCTTCTATTGTTCAACTGTTGTAAAAGGCTTAAGTAATGTCTAAACAAAAATCCATTAGGAAACTGTCAAGGACAGCTGCAACTGCATTAAACAGAGAGTAGAGATTGTAAAAGCGGGCTAAAAGGAGCATGATGACATAGGCTTAAGGGCAGCGCATGCAAATTTGCTGTCAACGGGTACACCAAACACCACAGCCCTCCACCTCCCTCCCCTCTAGCCCTAACCTCTATCTATATGTATGATGTTTGTGTGCGGGTATGAACAAAAAATAAAATTTGCACAATACACAGAAAAGGACGTTCAAACACGACAAACAGTTGCAAATTACGAAAAGCTGCAACAGCAACCGACAGCTGCAACAGCAACGCCCCCCCAACCCCCACTCCTCAACAGATGCGTAGATAATATAGCATCGAGTGGCACTTGCAGCACACACACTCAGTGTGCGGCACATCTATTTGCAGCTGCTTATGCAACAAAAGTGAAACGTTATAATTAAAATGCCGAGCACGAGGCGCGACACGTTATGCTGGCCGGGACCAGCACTTGACAATTGCCTACTTCCTTGGGCCAGCAAGGACAACTCGGGTCCTAAACTTTGCTCGGATCGTGCAGTTTTGAGTTATTGCCCAGCCGCGCACAGCTGACAGTTGTTGTTGTTGTTGTTGTTGTTATTGTTGCATGTGCTGTCGTTGTTGATGCTGTTGCTGCTGTGACTAGCAATTGTTCTTGCTGCCAACGGCGCCGCTGTGTCAGCCAGCCAAGTTCAAATGCGTGTGCGATTCTTTGACACTGCCCCGCCTCCACTTCCGCCGCCCCCATACTCAACCGACATCTGTCAATGAAGGCTACTACATTAATGCAAGATTTATCGATACTTCAGCTGCCTTGCAATAGAAAATCTGCAACTTTTTGGCAGTTATAAATTAGTCATTGCCAAACATTTCCTTTTTTTTTTCATTTTTCAATCAACTCATTTTCTATGGCTGAAGGCAGCAATATCCAAATATATGGAGAATAAAAATAAGAAAATAATAGTCACTTTTAAAATGAAAAAGATGAATCATCATTGGAGAATAAAAGATGACTGTATTTGAAGATTAAATAGCCTTGCAGAAATTTTAATTTATATTTATTTATCTGCAACAAAACAGCAACAAAGCTGGAAAATTAATTTAGACAAGTTATATTGAAAAATTGCAGTCCACGATGGATGAGTTTTCTAATTGCGCCATTAATTTAAACAACTGAACAAAAAGGTTACGGTTTTAACTCCTTGGCTAGACTATGGGTGAATAAAACCTAAGCATTAACAATTTTGAGAAATTTTAAAATTAGAAATTTTTCTCCATTTTGCTTAGCATAATTTTAGGGGTATTTTTTATTATTTTGTATTGTATTTATTGTATCTAATTGATTTAGTGAAACTTAAGTTAAAAACTGAGAAAAACTTTTTTGGGAACAGAAAAGAAACAAAAAGCAGAAAAGTTTTATTTCCAAAATAACTTTTTCGCAAGAATTTCTTAAGTACTATATGCTTTATGCATTTAATACGATTTCTTTATTTCTAGTAAAGTGTTTTTGACTTATTTAAGCAGTAAACTAAAGCCGAAATAGGATAGGTAAAGTTCTGCCAAGTGGTTATGAGAGAATTAACAATGTCTGGAATGAAATAGAAGAGGGAAAGGACCGTAAAGTGAAAGGTAAAGGGAAAGGTGCTTAGCCTAGTAAGAAAGCATTTAGATTTGTCTGACGGTCCAAGCTTGCCAAAAAGTCTTTTAGAGAAATGCAAATTAAATACAAAGAAGGTGTTGAATGCCATGTCATCTTTTTCTCTCTCTTTCTCTATATGTCTACATCTCTTTCTATTTGTTTCTGCCTGCATCATCCAAACACTATGCTTGCAATGGTCTTGTCATTCGACCGTAGGAGTCAGTGAAACGTTCTGTGGCTCTCATCAATCTGGACTAGCCAAGAATAAATTTGCAGCAGGTATTATTTGGGATTTACTTCGCTTAACAAGTCATCACCAGAATAAACCAAATAAATGGCTGTGTGTGCTTGAGTGTGTGCGTGTATGAATAAATGCGTGAAGCACCTAAAATAGTTAACAACTTTGCAGCTGAAAGACGATTACAATCAGAAATCCTGTCCAAACGTAATTTCATGCTGCCATTTGTAATACACACACACACACATGCACACCTGTCTGAAAATGTGCATGCAATAGCACACGGATCACAAATTACACAATTCAATAGAAATTATTGAAATATAGTTGAGTCAAAATATTCGTGCGTGTATTTAGTTGTGAATGAAATGGAATTTGGCAGGCAGACTTTGACAGGGCCACACAGAGCTGGACACTGGCCACACAAAAGGTTCCCAGCTGTCAGAAGCCACAAAAGCATAATCCATCATGGACACCAAATTGTAATGTCGACATATGTATCGTATGAATGGCGGCCGCTCAGCAGTGTCAGCTGCCAGCCAGATGGCCAGGCCGAAACGTTGTTAACATGCGTCATTACAATTTGCAAATGCTTCGTGTGCAGTGTGCACAGTGTGAAACAAAAGACGAAACAATGAAAGAAATCAAATGCCGGGGCAAGCGTACAAATCATTTGGACATAAAACGCAGCACCTTGACAGGCACTGCCGGGTGGGGGTGGGGGGGAAAGGAACATAGGGCGATAGGCACGTGGCACGTGATCCGGGCGCAGCGCCAACAACAACTGCGCACCAGGCCACATAAACTGGCCTCGGGCTGCGGCAATAAAACAGCAAATGAACAGCGGAAGTAACATCAAGTGGACGTGTATGAGATGGCCTAGAGTTCACATACATACATGTACGTGTGTGTGTGTGTGTGTGTGTGTATTGCTTCGTTGATACAAGTACCTGGCATGCATATACTTCCTGTCCATTTGTTGCCTGCAGTCATGAGCTGCTCGTCACACGCCTCGCCTCGCTCCGGCTCCAGTTCCAGCTCCAGTTCTAGTTCCAGTTTGTTGTCATCGTTCTCAACTTTTTCTGTACATGTTTGCTTCTTCAAGTAGATTTTCTATTTACAGACTTTGTAGCGCCAAATTGAACTTTTGTTTTACTTTTGCACACACACACCCATCCGGCACACACACACACACACACATTCACACAACACCCTGTGAGAGATTACTCTCTGACTTTCGTTGGTTTTATGACTGCCAGGCTCGTATCTGCTGAAACAGCTGTCAGCTATGTGTTGCACTGTTGTTGCTGACGGTCAAGGCACTGAAATTCTCTACCTGCCAGTCAGTGAGTCCGTCCGTCCGTCACTCCTTCGGTCTGATGAACCAGATTGTTGTTATAATTTATTGAAGTGCAACTGCGCCTTCAAGCAGCTGTCAGTTTATCTTCTGAACACAGTTCAAGTTTATGTTGGTTAAATTGTGCATAACTTTTTGTGTATCCTTTAAGAAATTAAAATCAATAGTGTATTAAAGAGACTGCACTGAAGTAACTGTTAAAGGAATATCTTGGAAAAGTCTTATCCTTTAACTAAATGTTTATCGCATGGTTGTGCAGTAAATGAATTCCGAAGTTGAAACATAATATAAATGGTAACATCGGTTAGGTTTTCACAAAATAATGAAAGCCTGTATAGATTTGAAAATTTACAGTCTACATTTTTGTAAATTTTGGCAATGTTTTGACAGAAACACTTTTAAAGTTGAAAATTTTGGGTTTTTTGAGATTTTCAGGGAAAGGAATGGGCCTGCAAATATTTTCCCCCAATCTTTAAAGAGAGTAACAGTAATCTACCTTCAAAATTTGGTTTCTAGCTCTAAAACTGTGGGTGATATATATTTTCCCAATTTTTGGGGGCGGGACTGGGCGTGGCCGGAAATTTAAAGAAGGTAACATATTATTTATCTTGATATCAAAGGGGAGGTCTTTTGGGGAAGTCACCAGCTATCTACATACCGAATTTCACTTCGTGAACCAATATAAAAAAATATTCCAAAATAAGTAAAGGGGATAAATGATATTTTGGGGGAAAAATCAGCTTAAACGAAAAATCAAACTAGAGGCTAAGCCGTGATGAAAATACATCTTGAAAATAAGTTTGTCAAAGTTACGAGACTTTTAACTCTAATATTTTAATACAATATAATTTCGAATTATATTAAATTGAATAATATTAAATTTGACAACAGAAACTCCATATGAACCAAAGTTTCTATACAAAAAATGTTTCTTACTTCGAACCCGTATGGATCTTATGTCAAAAATAGTATTTGTTACACTTAAGAATAAATTTAAAAAGAAGCCCTACAACAATTTTTTAAAAAAGTATAAGTTCAATTTGTAAATAATTTTGCCTTATTCAAACCTAACTTTATAGTTACTACAAAAACCCTACATAAACTCCAACATAACAGTTTTCTGAAACTTACACGGCCAACTTTTAGTTTAATTAAAGTATATATGAAAATTGGGAACATGCGTTAACTTTTACAATCCGTAAGGCAAACGTATGGTATTACGAATGCCCTACAGAAGTGGAATGTACGATTTAAAGAGTTCACTAGAAACTCTTTCATATTACAAAAATGTACCCCGCAGTCATTGGCGAAACATTTAAATATATGTATGTACATATGTACATGTGTTGTTGTTGTTGTTGTTGTTGTTGAATGTGTGTTTTGCTGCGCTTTTCACACGAAACATTTTCATGTAATCAGCTGCAGTTCGGTCGGTCGATGAACGTGAACTTTGTCTGGCTTAGCGGTTCAACCAGCCCGAGCCCAACGGGCGCTTAATGCGATTCAGAAATGCATCTAAAGAACTAGATGTGCAGCGGAGCGGAGGGGTTCCTGGTGGTCGAGGCAAGGGCAGCGGGCTTTAAAAGCATCGCATTGCCGGTGAATAGAACCATTTTTACTCTATGCTAGGGGCACACACACACACACACATCAGCAGCAGCAGCAGCAGGAGGAGCAGTCAGATAGACGCACGCACACTTTCACACGCTTTTGTGTGGCTACGTGGCTGTGTGAGTGTGTGAGTGTGGGGGCGTTGTGTCTGTGTGCGCTGTTCCGTACTATGAAATGAATGAAAATGAAAAGCAGTTAATGCTCAAGTCACGGAAAAAGCGTAAATGGAAAAGTTAAACGCATTAATTATTTATTTATCGTTTTATTATGTTCAAAAGTCGGTGAACCTGCGCCATTGTAAGCGACCATTGGCAGCAACAACAAACAATAACAACAGCAAAGACAGCTAAGCAAATTGAGCGGGAATACGTAATCCTCCTTGAAAAGACAGCTGCATAGCGTATATACAATAAAAGGTGACCATGGCCGGGGCACAGCCGGCTGGGATATGACGCACATTCAATTTAAGCATGCCCCAAAATGGGTTTAATTTTTTCGTTCTTGTCACCACAATTAAAAATGTCATTACAATGAAATTCTTAAAGTTGTGTATCAACAGCGCACTGTCGTGAGATTAGCGATGAGAAGACCCTACTCGAACTATAAGAACCCTTATTCCTTCCCAACTCGGGTACGAGTAATGTTTCAGATATCCAAATTTAAATAATTAAAAGACAGAATAAAAAAATTCAAATTACTGAAGCATGTTTTGTTTGCTGTCAAACCAAGTGAATAATTTTTTACAGATTTAAATAGAAATGTCCCTTTACTATGTCCATAATCTATTGTATATATATTGTGTATATTCACATAAATAAATAAAATTTATTTAAAGCTATGAGCTTTGACGTTTAAAGCTATTAATTAATTCCCTGTAAGAGTGTAAGAGGGAAAAGTTAAAAAGATATTATACTGTGAATACAAGGATATACAAAATAATTGGGTAAAGGAAAACATAAACATGATAACTAGCTTAGATAAAAAATTAAAAAAAATAAAACACAATCTTTCCCATATCTTCATTTAAATTGAAAAACAAAGTTATGGTTTCACATATGTACAAAAATACCAATTACAAGTTTTATAGGTTTTAAAAATGTTTAAGAGTATTTGCTAGTCAACTTCGTTTTTCACAATGATTTTCCTGTTTTGCATTTTAATTACAATGGAAATGAAATTAAGGGAACTTTCTTTTCTTGTTTACTTCTTTTTATGGCTCGCTTTTTTTGATGTGGCCAACACGCATAGCTCACCGCTAATGTCGGCCATTTGCGTTAAAGTGATCACCTACCCGTGGATGTGGCTGTTCATGAAGAATGCTTGCGAGGGCGCCCAGTGCGCCATACGGCTGGCGACGGATCCGCAGCTGAAGCAAGTAACCGGCGAATACTACAAGTGAGTTGCAATCGCCGGAACTGGCTGCTGCCGCATTAGCGGCATTTTACTTCTTTTTGGCCCATTTTGTGCAACATTTCTTGGCTACTTGCAGCGACTGCGAAATAGCGGCAACTTCGGAGGCTGGCCAGGATAAGGAGCTGGCCAAAAGACTATACATGCAGACCATAAAAACACTTGAGAGCGTTACCAAACTTACAGTCGACAAGGAGGCGTGCACGACGGCGACACAGCTCCAGCTTCAGTCCGGAAACTGATTTATGTACTGCACGCGGCCAGGCATAGACGAAGTCTGCAACTTCCAACATCTATTTGCATTTGGCTTAACAATTGCCGCATTAGCCAGCCCCGCCACGGGACAGTGCGGCCCCGCCCAGCCCCCTGCACCGAGAACCAGACCGAGGCAAACTGGCCACTTAGAGCCGCCCCGAATTTAAGGGTCTGCAACTGAAGCTGAATCCTCTGTATTTTACTCATTGAAATATATGTAAATTTAATGTGCTAGCTAACAAAATTGCTGAATTTGTGTTTTGCCTTTTACGTATTTTCATCCTTAAAAAAGGGCAGTCCATGAACCCGTCAAATAACATAGATTTACGAGACGCGCTCAATTAGAAAATCACCATATGTTTGCCCCAACTTTGTATTTTGATTAACGACCTTTTGAATATCGTTTTCTGAATTTTATTCAAAGCATTTTAAAAGGTCAACATAGGTATTCGTATACAATGTGTATAAGTAAGTATTTCAAGCAAAACAAATTTCCAATAATTCGAAATGTCATCGTTTATTATGATAATTTGTTCTTGGAACTGAGCGAGTACTTTATATAAAGTAATCATGGCGTACTTGATACACTATGCCCTTGTATTGAATTGAAAACATGCCACAAAGCTTTTAATAATTTGTCATAAGTTAATAATAATAATGATTTGGGATAAGTTCTTTATATTTTTATTATTATTTTTATTACCATTATATTTAATAATTGCAGTATCAAAATGCCATCAAAGTTAAGGAAGTTTGAAATATGGGAGCTATGGATCTGAGAGCCTTAACTGGTTAATCAGGAATCAGGTTAAATGTTGTCTTTTATATTACCAGCTGCCAAATTTGGTGGCTCTATCTTAAAAATTGTGTGAAATATTATATTCCTTTTATTGATTTGCGATTTTGTCGAATTACCAGCCTCCCAGTGGGCGTGGCAGAACAATCGTAACACTTTGCCTGAAGAGAATAACTACAAGTAAATATCCAATGTTTCAAGTCTCTATCTTTAAAAGCGCCGAAAAAAGTTGCGTTTATCCGGACGGATAGACGGACAGCATGACGGACATTGCACAAACCCAATATACTAGTTTCACTTCGTGAACGAGTATAAGAAAACCAATAAATAAATCAAATAACATCAACAAACGGAAGTCTGACATAGTGATGTTCAACGAATTTTGATCCACGGATGGTGGTGTCGGTGGTATCGAATATGTATAGCGTATAAGCTAAGAGGATTACTTAAAGCTGGCAGTTTAACTATTGAAGCAACATACAGAAAAAATATCAAAGCAAAACTACGACTGCAATAAGCTGTTTCGTTTTGTAAATACAAAAGAATGTACTTATTGTATAAACCATATTATATTTACTATAACTAAAAAAAATTTTGATTTTTAAATTTTATAATTTTTTAACCAACATCAGCATATAAACTTGACTTTTATTCTTTATGTCGGTCTTACGTAATTTTGTGTATAATCACATTAGTTGTGTTCTACGATTGGCGTTGCTTAGATAACTCAAATTGCGCAGAAATTCTGAAATTCATATGAAAGTTAAAAAATGAATTTTTCCCGGTCTGACCAGCTGTTTGTTGCTCTGTCCTGCTCCTTGTCCATCGCCATACGGATTAAGCATCGCGTGCCAACTGTTGCTGCTGATTAGCAGGAGCGACCCGCAAAAAGCATGAAACGATATGGTAAAGTTCTCTCTACAGCTCGAACAGGCTCGTAAAGTGCAAAGGCAATTACAACATGCTCAACTGAAACCGATTTCGATTAGTATGTGGCCACAATCACCGATATAGCAGGCACGTGGACCAGCCGACTGCGGCTATGTGTGCTATGGAAAATCTCTTTATTATATTACGTGCGGCGCTTTTGTTGACTGCTCGCAGACCTAGAACTCCAATAGCTTTGGCAAAAGCCAAACCCACCCAGTCGGCTCTTCGCTCAGGGGCGCGTCATGTGTTGCTGGCACAATTTCACGCTTCCCTTTTTAAGTTGCCTTGTGTGCCAGTTCTATTTTGCTGGGCTCAGTAATTTTATGGCTGTATGGCTGAAAATGAAAAGCTCTTGGCGTGGAAAAGCGATTATGTTGTTGCCATTTCCACATTTGGTGAAAGCTTTGCGTTTCCGCTTACATTTCCGCTCCGACGTGCATTTAACGCGCTTCAATTAGGGGCGGCTAAACAAAGGCAGAATCGACGAATATAAAAGGGCCACAAAAAAATTAAGTTCACCTATAGATTATATTTTAAAGCTCTTCAAAAATGTTGATCTGTAAAAATCATAAGATATCTTTCAATATTTTGCATACGTTGCGTATGCGTAATATTTCACAGTGTACTAAAAGCTGTACCACGTAAGAGAGTATTAAAAAGTTCAATCGCCTGACTCTCTTATTGGGCAAACCGAAAGCTCACTTTAAGCTTTGACGCTCTTAAGGGCTTTTACACTGGATACAATATAACGCATACGTCACGTGTTGCAAGATGGCAAGGAATGCGTGTTAATAAAAACCATTTGAAAGAATTTTTAAACAACTTCTTAAAATATTAACTTGGTGAAAGGAAGACACTTAAAAAATATATAAATTTTGTATAATATTTTCAGATTTTCTTTTTAAAATTTAGTGTTATTCTTTTAATTAAATATTTATTATATTAATCTTATACGATCCTATGTAATTATTTTAAAAGAATAAAATAATATTTTTAGCCAGCATCAAATATTTATAAAAAAAATACTGGTTCTTTATATAGTCTAGTATTATTATTATTATTACTTAAATAACAAATGTAAATAAAAAATAAAAATTTATATTACATTGCCTAACATTTGTCTTGATTGTTTAAAGTATATTATCATAATAATTTCCTTTAATATTTTAATTACTTTACATTTTACTTCTATCTACATATAAATACCCCATTTATAAATGCCGGGATTATATCACTAAACTAAGTACGTCTGGCAACCCAGTTAAGCCCGAGCTCTTTAACTGGCATCGTCTCTCTTTTCCACATGCGGCGCTCTCTTTCAGTAAAACTCCGCAAGCACAGACACCTGTAAAAGCTACCAATTCAATTGAGCGCCAACGTAAACAACCAAAAAATGGCCAAAAGGCAGCAGGTAACGCAACCACAAATAATATAAATAAACAAAAGAAACAACAAATTGCATCTCAATTAAGGAAACGCGTCAAGAACAGGGCCCAAAAGACCGCTACTACGGGGGCCACCGTTAATTCTACCGCAAGAACATTGCGTCAACATAGCGTAAACAACAATTGGCGCGCGCTCTCTCTCTCTCTCTCAGCACTCTCTTCTCTGTGAGCAGCATTGAACCAAGCACTGAGCACTGCGAGCAGAGCATTTCGGAGCGAAAATGAGTTGAGCTGTGGTGATGCTTTTGCGTTTTTGTTATTTTTTTTCAGGTGGCGTTCGGCTGTGGTTCTGTTGTATCAGTTGCGCGGCAATCGAGCCAACGAGTAAACGTGCGAATTATCCTCGTTAGCGCTGGCAGCACATTGGGAAGAACGCGGAACGTGGACGATGCTGTCACAACGGTCGCGTTGACAGAAGAAAAATTTCAAATTCGAAAGAAAAGCGCCTGGCAAAATGGGCCACGAGTGAAGGTGTGTCGGTTGTGCGCTCTCCATGTGTGTGTGTGATAGTGTGTGTGTTGGCATTGCATATTAATTATTCAAATTAATTGCAAGAAATACGCTACAAGTACAAGTAGCCACATCCCCAATTTATACACTTTCGTGCATATATATATATATATATATATATATATATATATAGGCAACTACTATATACATATATATATTTTATATATTATATATATTAGTTGAGCGAAAACTCGCCCAAACAGATGACGCCAACCCATGTTACGGTTGTTTTTTCCCTATGAATTGAATAGTAAATTGCAAATGAAAATGCATATAATAAGCGAATTATAGTTTACAAAAATCTCATTCTCAAATAAAAAGCTGAGGTGTTTCATTAAAAATTTTAAAATGTATAACGCCGACAAGAGAGAATCACAAGTTAAATAACAAAACAAAAATAACAAGATTTACAAATAAGCTCGCAAATTTACTAGTCATACAATTTATAGAGCAGGTTTTTTTCTTACACTCGTTCACGAAGTAAAAAGAGTATATTGGGTTTATTTAAACATTATTTAATGACAAATTAAAATCGGCAACAATTTTGTGGTCGTGATTGGATTCTCTAGATTGATTCAACATTTAAAATAACTTTTATTAAAAACAATTTTTTAATTACCAATTTATATTTTTAATCGAATGCGGTTTTCACAAATAGTATGAAAAACAACATTGAAAAATATTCTTCATAGCTCCCATATTCTAAACACGGATAAATATTTAAAATATTTTCATTGTTAAAAATAAAGTTTTGATATTTTTGGTAAAGAGCCAACTTACCCTTACTAATTTTTGAAAAAAAAATTATTTTGGTTGTTGTTACACTGAGCACGAGTATTGCGCTGTCGGTTCCACCCGATGCAACGTTCTTACTTATTTTATTTTGTTTTTATTTTCGAGCTTGAATTGCATACGAGTGGGTTGAGCTGACCCATTGGCTCTGCATATAATATTTATAAATATATATATATATATATATGTATATATATACATATATACATATATATACGCGATTTGTTGTTGCGCGCCAATGTAAATGTTTGTGTGCGCCTTCCCCTACAGCCAGCAAGTCCAAATCCATGTCTATCTTCATACAAGTGGAGCGTGGCGAGAAAGACAAGCAAATAAAGAAAACACGTTCAAGTTATTCCCTGGCCTTGGTATTTATGACCAGTGCGTCAGCTTGTCCCATGCTTGACATGAGCTCCGTCCGCACACTAAATGCGATTTATGAGTTTTTCGGTCTTCACTCACTTCACACACATCTAATGGCTCTTCGTTGTAGCTTAGTCGAGCCACCCACATTGGAATTTGAACTGGTCGTGGAATGGCAGCCTCTTACTCTCAGTGGCCCCATTATCACCTTGCTAATTATCTATCGATGATGCTGTCATGCCATTGCCATGCTCTCTGCCCCGCTCGCCATTGCCGCTGTTGTCGTGCCTTATCAGCCCCAAGCGGTCCAATTATTTGCATTTCATTTCTGTTTGCCCAATGTGAAATACAAATCTAATAATATTTTAACAAATAAACATGTGAGCGTGGGGCCTCTAAAACAGAAAGAAACAACGGTATACTATGAAATAAACAAACAATGGAGAAGAACTATTAATGTCCTTTACCATTGTCAAGAGCAGAACAAAAACTAAACAAACGGAACTGTGTAACTTGGCTAAATCGTAAACGTGACTATTTCAAGCTCTAATTTACGCATTGCTTTTTATTATATAAAGCAATTATTCTACCATTATTGTTTGCTTTGTGTCCATAAAAAATACTGAGAAACATCTCAAAGGGTCAATATAAATTGTATGAATTCTCTTTCAACTGCAAAATACTCTGTAATAGAGGGGAAATAATAATCATAACTAGATTTTCAAACTAAATATTTTCTGCATTACGTTTTTGACAGTATAAATGAAAAAAAAAATAGTGAAATATATACTAAGAATAATTTTTGTTTTAAAACTGCGTATTTTGTTATTTACAAATGTATTTATAGGATTATGGCAACAACTGCCAATTGCTAAGCAATGATAAAATATAAAAATTAATAAATAGTCAATTTTCAAATCAAGTAATGAGTGATCTGATTAGTAATATATTTAAGGATGAAATTAAATTATTACTATAATGGAAAATTGACCAGAAAAACAAAATACTTAATTGTGTAACCATTTCAGATAGTATGGAAATAATAAATGGTATAAACATTTCCCGTCAGAAGAAAATAAAATATTTTTTTGCAATAGGTTTTTTAAGATATACAATGATATTTAAATAATTATTTTTTCACCTGAGCATAAGGTGTTTCCAGTGGATTTTAGAACCGTCACGAACGCATCTCTAGGCCAAAGAAAGTCGCAGCGTCGCAGTAAAAATCAGTTATCAGCGACCACAGGTAGTTTTCGCACAGCCTTGACAATGACAGCGAAAGAAACTGGGCGCCCATCCGTTGGGCGGCTGAACAAAAGAGTGAACAAAAAAAGTGAAAAACCGGAGCGGCAGTGGCAGCAACAATGTTAGTTGATTATTTTAAGGTAGCGGCAGCGGCAGTGGCAACAGTCGTTACAACAAACAAACAAAGGAAACAAACAAAGTGGCGAATATTATGGGACGAAGAGCTATAAACCGATGGGGGATAGAACAAAGCGGGCATAGAGGGACTTCCATGCTGGGTCGAATGCTTTGGTTCATAGCACACACACACAGAGACACGGGTTCGCTCTCTCTTTCTCTCTCTCTCACACTCTCTTTTTGGGCGAAAGAGCATTTGCTGTGTGTGTGTGTTGGGTTAGTAAAACGGGTTTTGAGCTGCCTTTTGCCACTGCCAACTGCCGCTGCTGCTGCTGCTGCCGCTGCTGCTGCTGCTATTGTCGCATTTTCAGTCAGTTGGGCAAATCAGTTGCTCTTTTGGCTTAGTTAACTCAGAACGTGCCGCGGCGACAATGGCGCTCTGACATCAAATTGCAACGCATAGAACAACAAACCAACTGGCAAGAGACAACAAGAACAACAATGTTATAACGGGTTAGTCACAATGCCACCAAGTGGCATGCAGCAACTACCAGGCAAAACTTTTTTTAAATTTAAACAAAAATACTCTAAAATATATAGATTTTCAAGAAATAATAATACTTATTAAAAAGCAATTGTGTGTGCGGCAGCTGTTGCTCGCTGTTATGTAAATGTCAAAACTCAAAGACTTTGTATCTTCTAGATACCAATAAGATTTAATGCTGTATCTATATGTGCGTACTTTCGTGTGCTCTGTGTGCTCGTGTATGTGTGTATGTGTGTTAAATGCCAGAATTGGCTTTAGGCTCAATGCTGCGTCATTTGCTGCTCAAATTCTGTCAGCCACTTGAAGTGTTTCCATCTGTTTTTAAGCCAAGTCGCAGCCTCTCCCATTTGGCCAGCAGCTTCAATTGAAATACGAAACGCACTTGGCACTTGGCTCCTACGCGCTTATCCCTCTGCCAGCTAACAGCAGCAGCAGCAACGACAACAACAACAATAATAACAAAAACAACAACAACCTTTACACTCAATACACCTACTTAAAAATTTAGAAAGTTGCTTGTCTGACGCAGCGTTCAAGTCTTTTTCTTGGCATGGCTTTCATTTCGTTGACTTGGGCCTGTTGTCTTCTACATACACACATACTCATGTGGATGTATGTGTGTGCATGTGTGTATGTACTATACACACTTGCCTCCCTTTCTGTTTGCCACTCTGCATTCTTTTAATCAGCCAGAGTTGGGCCTGCTTTTTAATTGCTTTTTATATCTGGCATTTATTGGACATGAACTACAAATATTTCTTTGTGTGTATATAAAAAAAAAAGATGAAATGATAGAAATTTTCCCATACATTGCTTTATGCATCTTATAACAATTAGCAACCGGTTTTTGTAATAAGCCCAATTATCTATATCTAATATAAATGTATCTAATCGGATACAAACGCCGTAATGAAATTGCCATTCGAATTCACGCGCAAATTATTTATAGCCCCATTGTTTTGAGATACACGCTCCATGACCTAACTTACTAAATCTTCATTTCCGATGGTTTTCAAGAGAATTCGCTGCATTTATTGACGCTCGATTGGAATAATATTATTGATTGCAAAAGCGTGTCCCAAGTGCTCATTGAGCATGTTAGTATAGTCAACGTGGAGCTTTAGTTGGGCGTCTTATCTATACTCGTTCGTCGAGAACTGTCAGAATAATAAATAATTCTGAAAATATCGATTTTTGTAATTTATGGCATTTATAAATTTTACATTAGCATGTGATGTATCTAGTTTGAAAACTTTAAAACTCTAACGGGGAAAAAAATTGCCGAAATCCAATATACTCTTTCCTTTTTACAACAAATTTATAAAACATTCAATAATTAGACTATTCTGTATTTGCCAGATACGTATTTTAGATATATTCTTTCCCATTATACATTCATCTACAGTTAATGCGCTTCATATGTACATGATTACGTTAAAATACCCAAAATTAAACTATTTCAAACAATTTTTTTAAAAGTCGTAAGAGTCTTTATATGTCCAATTTTTATCTAGACTTTAATATCTGCCTTTCAGATTGGCTGAAAAAGCTCAATAGAAACTATCGCAATAAAATTATTCTATAAATATTCCAAGTATAAGATCAGAATAATTGATTGCATTCTATTCTTATAGTATAATTTGATTGCATTTGTATTCTGCATCATTTCTTTTCGACAAAACGAAAAAATAAAATTTAATAGTATATTTTGCGTCTGCCAATAAAAATCAAATAAGCTTAACAAATATTGTTGAATTTTTTGATATCATTTCAGTTATGTTTACTAACCGTTAATGGCTATCTAGAATTACAAGCCCGCAATCCGCCGCCGAGAAGTGAATCCGAAGCCAACCGCAAAATTGCAGTAAAACGTCCAACAAAACCAACAACAACAATATTAAAGCAACAGCAATAACCACTGTTAAAGCGAAAAAGCAAAACAAAACGTTTTCGTCCTTGTCATTTGCAACGGCCACCGAGTAAAAGTTATAGCAGAAGGCAACAAGGAGCAGCTGCTGTCAGCTTCAGCAGTAAACGAAATTTTTTTTTGTTTTTTGAGATAACGCCAACCCACCGCACTGCACGCGGATCCCAACCGGAGTAGGAGCCGGAGCCGGAGACGAAGCAAACCAAGGCGCAATCGTGGCCCAAAGACATCAGCAGCACAGCAGCAACGGCAGCGCCGTTGGCAGCGTCGCCAGCAGCGGCGTTGGCAGCGTGCCGGTCATTATGGAGGGGCCGGAGGTAACATTTCTCTTTCAATTTGGCAGCGTGCGCGATGCAGTCTGTGTGCCGGTGAATGCACTCACGCTTAAATCGCTCAAGGACCTGGCTTGCGACTTCATCAACACCAAGGTGAGTGGGCGTTAGCCAGTATCGGGGCCGGCTGGGGATCGCTTAAATGGGTCAACATCTGCCAGCTTAATTATGCAAAAGGCTGCCACACAACTAGTCAATATTTTCACTGGTCGCGCGGGCGAATCGCGGCCAAGTCAACAAGTCCAAAAGACCAGGTTCCACCGGCCTATAGCCATGCTAACGGCATTGTGGGTGTGTGCGTGTGTGTGTGTGTGTGTTTGTGTTTGTGTAGGAGTGTGTACGTAATAAATTTATGTCCACACTATAATTGCTTAATTTCATTAAGTAAGCCCAGTGTAATAGTAGTAGTAGACATTTCCGTTATGCGCAGTTATCCATGACCAATTCAATTAACCAGCTGGCAGCTGCGATACTGCTCCAGTCCTGGCCCAAATCCGTAGCATTCGTAGCGCCACATCATTGACTGTGCGTGTGTGGCACGTACTGTGGTCTCTTCCGAAGCTTAGTTGAGCCTTGGCAGCTGCTCCCGCCGACACCAGTATCATTTTTCAATGTCCATACCAAATAATGGGCTATGATGCCAACTCGGCCATATATCGTTGTTTGCTGCAAAGGGCGAATATTCCATTTTAATACTTTCCTAGTAAGAGTTTTCTTTATTTGAAATACATTTGAAAGATTTAATAAAATCTATTAACAATACTTAAGAATCAATTTCATAAAATACTACTTAGAATTAAAATATTAGGTATTAGTTTGGTTTATTATAGTTATACCAATTTTTTTTTAGTTTGAAAATTTTCGAATATTTAAAAGCCTTTTTCCCTTAAAAAGTATAAAAATGCCAAAATAATGACAAAATCTTAATATTTAAAATGTTCCATTTTATAGGAATTCGAGGTTGTTAAAAATACTAAATATAAAAAATAAACAGAATCTAATCAATAACACAACTTTTCTTTTTTTAATTTTAATTTCTCAAAGTTCTTACTTCTGAGTACTTTCAAATGAAATTAACTGTAAAGCTCTCTTTCGATTTCATAGAGAAAATCAAATTGTTATATCTATGTAATTCTAGTAAGTGCTTGAGTTGAGTTAAGTTGTAAAGATGAGCTAAGTAAGGAATTTTTTTTTAATCTATACTAAAACACCGAAATAAAAAAAATGCAATTTGACAATTCTAAAGATATATTCTCTTAAGATTATCGAGTGTTTCTCTTCAATAAAGTCAAACCTTATTAAAACCGCAGTAGTTTCAATGGTAAAATGATTTTTAAACATAGTAGAAAGATAATGTATAAAGGTTGGCAAATTGGGCTTATGTGTAGGTGCCTCATTAATAGGGTATATCAAGCGTAGCCTCCTATTAATTGATATCGATATCGCATTTGATGTGTTCACAACATACACCTATGTATGCATGCATATGTATGTGTGTGTGTGTGTTTTACACTCGCCTAATATCTTATCACACAATCAATTAAGATATGATATGCAAAAAAGTCCATATGTAAAATGAGCGTTAAATTAAGCAAAATATCAATATGAATATTGGCGTCACTAACAAAAGTTTACTCTCTTTTATATATTGTTTTTTTTTTTGTTCCCAGATACCAGATAGTGGACTCACATATCTGTCAGAGCGCATACTGCTCTTCATACACGACTACAGCACGCCCAATGTGCTGCACATTATCAATTCCGCAGCGGAAGTTGTGGACGAGACATTGGTGGAAATTGTATTAACAGCCAGTCGTAAGTAGAAGCATAAGCTACATACATATGTACATATATATATATACTCAATTCACGCGCCGTCACCTTCAATCTTAAAGAGGGTGAAAGTGTGGGGGAATGGGGTGTGTACACTGTCGCCATTTAACAAGTGTCATCGGCAATATTCATTCATTCCGTCAACAGCCATACTGTATCCGACATCGGAAATGCCAACATTAAAGCCGCACAGCCTGAACGTTCATTCCTATAAGGCGCCCACATTCTGTGATTTTTGCGGTGAAATGCTGTTTGGTCTGGTGCGTCAAGGACTCAAATGCGATGGTATGTAGCCTGACATCTGACACACACACATAAACACACTTACACACACACACACACGCATGTACTCGTAAAAACTAACTCGATTGTGGCATGCATTATTCCTATGCCCATCACAGGCTGTGGTCAAAACTATCACAAACGATGTGTGGTGAAAATACCCAACAATTGCAACCGGTCCAGCGATGCCACATCGAGACGCTCGTTCACATTGCATCCGCCCCGCAGTCCGTCCGGCAGTTCACAGCAATCGCTGGTCTCCAACGAGGAGTCGACGGGTCGCCACGACTCGAGCAGCTCACTGGTAAAACGCATGTCGGAGCTTATGAATGATATTATTAAGAATTAAGTGTAAAAAAGTTAGTGGTTCTTAAACGGTTAACGGTAACGGGTCTCCCTACGAGTATTTAATAGTTAAAAACCAATCTCATTTAATTTTTTTTTGTTTGTTTTATTTAACTTTTTGTATTATTTACATTTGAATAAACTTTGTTTACTTTTGCTAAAATGCTTAGCTGACTTTTATTGGAAATTCAGTTAAATACTCGTAGCGGAATAGTGGGAACAATAAAGTGGGACCAGTTTTATTCGATTAGAGTAGAGTGGATAGTCGAGAAAAGAACAGATTTGGCATAGAGCTGAGTATGACAAAAAATAATGGAGATAGTTTAAAAGTCGAATAAATCTGAGATTAGGCAGAAAAAAAATATATGTACATGAGTTTTGTGCTAAAAACACAAATTAAGAACTATAGACCTGCGATTTGGTTTATACACACATTTCAATGCTCTGAAGTCCTGGAAATTGTATAACGATCATACTTTTAGTTTATAAGTGAATCAATAATTTAGGTTCTCTAGTGGGGGCCAAGTGCAACCGCAACCGCAACCGCAACCATTAAAGTGTGCGTAAATGTGAATTTGTGTATGTGTATGTGTATGTATGAATGCAAGGGTGTTGAACTGTTTGCAGGGTTTAGGGTATCTTCTAGTGGAGCACTCCCGAATATCCCCTATATGCTCTGTTTTCATTAAATGTTTGTGACAGGCAACACCAGGTAATATTTTTTTTGAAAACTTGGGTTTTTTCTCCAAATTAATAGAAATAAATTGCAGCCAATGTTGGCAAGGGAATCATATAGTTAAGCAGGGTATCTTTGAGTCACGCCCTGTCGACCTGAATACATTGATTATTGATTTGCATTTCCCAGAACATTCCCGGCTACACCGGCCGTCATCAGCGCACCCACTCCGCGAGCAGTCGGAACGGCCAGATGGTGCTCCGAATTCCACACACCTTCATGGTCCATACGTACGGCATACCGACGGTCTGTCAGCACTGCAAGAAGCTACTTAAGGGTCTGTTCAAGCAGGGGCTGCAGTGCCGCGACTGCCAATACAATACTCACAAGAAGTGCATGGATAAGGTGCCGCAGGACTGCACGGGCGAGACGCAGCTCAGTCAATTGCAGGCGGAGATTGGCGAGGGTACGCCGCGCAAGGAGCGCGACAGCTTCTTCCGGGAGGAGTTCGACGACAGCGACTTTGAGGACGGACCACAGACAGAGTTTGCCAAATATAACAAAGCCACGGGCGGCACCAATCTGGTAGCTGGACGACCAAGGGAGGCGCCCAAGGCACTGACCAATGCACAGAACTCACCGCCGGAGCTGGTCAATGGCGGCATGGATGACAGCAGCACAGGTGGTGAAACCAAATCAAGCGATGGCCAGTCCGAGCAATCGCAATCCTCATCCTCCTCCTCGCCCAGCGCCAACATACCTCTGATGCGGATTGTGCAGTCCGTGAAGCACACCAAAAAGCGTGGCGGCCAGGCCATAAAGGAGGGCTGGCTGGTGCACTACACCTCGCTGGACAGGGCACTGAAGCGCTACTATTGGCGACTGGACTCCAAGACCATCACGTTGTTCGTTTCTGAGCAGGGTAGCAAGTACCACAAGGAGCTGCCGCTGGCGGAGCTGCACTCAATCGAAACGCATCGCGATCCCCGATCCGATAGCAACTACTGCTTCGAACTGTGCACAGCCAATCTTAGCTATTACGTCGGCCAGGATCCACAGCTGGGCGAGGAGCGTGCCGTGCGCCTGCCACCGCCGGACAGTGGCATCGGCACAGACATCGCCAAGAGCTGGGAGACGAGCATACGCCAAGCGTACATGCACGTGACCAACACGCGTGAGTATTAGCATTGATATGTTCCAATTTAAACACGTGCTTAACCACTTTCTGACGCTCACAGAGTGCTGCGAATCGGAGGAGCAGGTGCAGGACATGGGCCAGCTGTATCAGATCTTTCCCGACGAAGTTCTCGGCTCCGGCCAGTTCGGTGTCGTCTACGGCGGTGTGCACAAGAAAACCAAGCGCGAGGTGGCCATCAAGGTCATTGACAAGCTGCGCTTCCCCACCAAACAGGAGGCGCAGCTGAAGAACGAGGTGGCCATACTCCAAAATATAACCCATTGCGGCGTCGTTAATCTGGAGCGCATGTTCGAGACGCCGGAGCGCATCTTTGTGGTCATGGAGAAGCTCAAGGGCGATATGCTGGAGATGATACTCTCGCATTCGCGCGGACGCCTCAGCGAGCGTGTGACCAAGTTCCTAATTACACAAATCCTGATCGCACTCAAATATCTGCACTCCCAGAACATTGTCCACTGCGACCTGAAGCCGGAAAATGTGCTGCTCTCCTCGGATGCCGAATTTCCGCAGGTGAAACTCTGCGATTTTGGCTATGCCCGGATCATCGGCGAGAAGTCCTTTCGCCGCTCCGTTGTGGGCACACCCGCCTACCTGGCACCGGAGGTGCTGCGCAACAAGGGCTACAATCGCTCGCTGGACATGTGGAGCGTGGGTGTGATTATCTATGTTAGCCTGAGCGGCACATTTCCGTTCAACGAGGAGGAGGACATCAACGATCAGATACAGAACGCTGCATTCATGTATCCGCCCAATCCATGGAAGGAGATCTCCTCGAATGGTATGTCCATACCCTATATCCACATCTCTAAGACATTTACTAATGTTCGTATTGCAGCCATTGACCTCATCAACAATCTGCTGCAAGTGAAGCAGCGGAAGCGCTACACTTGCGACAAGAGTCTGATGCACTACTGGCTGCAGGATAAACAGACATACAGGGACTTGCGCAATCTGGAGACGCAGGTTGGCCTGGGACGCTACCTCACCCACGAGGCGGATGATGTACGCTGGGACAACGCCGGCGACATTTGACCTGGTGCAGCAGCCAAGACAACAAATCCCGAACTGATCCAAACGCTGTCCGGCAGCCATTGTGTACCCAGCGACAACTATCCATCCCCCTCGAACTGTGCCGGCTGCCATCGTCTCTCCAGCTCGCCGAAGGTGGAGGCCATCGGCGATAAGGCGCTCAAGTGGATGCGCTTTCATCTCTGCAGGCACATCAAATAGCGTCCACCTCCCCATAGCTCCTTCTATATGCACGCAAAACATTGTTTATATGTACATACATATATAAAATGTCAGTCTGTAAATTATCGAAAAATTTTAATTAGCACCCTGTTCGAATTGAATATCAAATTTGTTCTTAACGTGTAATAACTCAAACAAAATATCATCAGTATATCTGTGAATTTCAAAAATACCCGTTTTCCATTTTCCGTTTTTCGATGTGTCTCTTTTTCCAAAAAAAAAAAAAAATCACAAAGCATTAACATATGATCAAGTTATATTTGTCACGCTTTAGCAGATACGTTTTGTAACTGAAATCTCTGTGCTAAACTTGCTTTTGAATCAAAACTAGTACTATATAGCTTAAGCACTAACGAATTGCAGTACTTAAGAATACGCATACTTTATATATACATAAATATATCTGACCACATATAGACCAAGCCCCAAAACAACAAACGTATGCAAACGCTCAGCTGTACTCGTACTTTAGAACCAATTTTAACCTTAAAACAAAATCAACAACTGCAAATAAAGAAAGTATGAACGTTGCGGTCGGGTGTAACCGACTGCGCTACACTCGTTCACAGCATAATAACAGCTTATTGTTATTTTGGTTAAATATAGATTTTTGTAATTTGTGGTGAGAGGAGTGGCTAAAATGTTTCGACTCGATCTTTTAAGGTTATCTGAAAACTGATCGCCAAATTTGGTAAATCTAAAATTATAGGAGAAATTGATTTGCGCGGTTCGGTTAGATCAGTTTGAAACATAAGCGCTTTGGATCACTTGTTTAAAAATATACAAATATATAAAACCAATAAAAGTTTTTTTTATTTAAAAATTTGGAAAAATCATGACCAAAATGTCATCAAACAAGAAAATCGGATCACTTTTGACAAAATTATGGGAGTTTGAAATATGGGAGCTATGGATCTGAGAACTTTACATGTCCAATTTTTTCTCAATTTTAGCATGATTTTTGACAAAAAATTTGACCCCCTCAAAATCAGGTTAAATATTGTTTTTTATACTCTTTGTAGCCAGTAAAATCGATTAAAAACCCAAACTCGCAGTTTTAAAATTTTGAAAAAAAAAATTTCGAAAATCAGTAAGGGTAATAAATGATTTTTGACCAAAAAAAATCAAAAAAAAAATCTGACGCGGGTGTATATTCCAAGTTTCAAGCCATCATTAAAACGGACATTGTACAAACCCAATATACTATTTTCAGTTTGTGAGTGAGCATAAAAAATAACTAAGTAATGCTTGAAATTACATCGGTTTTATCTGGGCCACAAATCGGAGACAATCCGTGCAGCGACATGCAACGGTTGACACCCTTTTCAAAGAACGATTTCTAACCATCTCGCAGCCAACGATTCCATCAGTTGCTGCACAGCCATTTAACGAACAAGATGAGACACTACGTGGTCAGACTGTGCCTGCTGGTGGCGCTCTCCCACCTGTGCATAACCGAGTGGCTGGAGATAGCGCACTCTCAATCGCAACCGAGCGGAATTGTCAAGCAACTGCCAGATGAGAGAATTTATAATCCGGATGGCCTAAGCACGCCCAGCGCCGTGTGGATTGAGTATCAGCGCGAGCGCTTCGGACTGAGCAATAGCAACAGCCAAAGCAATCCCTTGGTGGTCAGCGATGCGGGTGGCCTGAAGCACAGCGGACAAATAGTGGTGCCGAACAACAGTCAAGTGATTCATGCCAGGACCAAGCTGGTGGTGGAAAACTACTCCAGACCGCCGCCAGTTGATGTAGATCTGGTGGTCACACCCAAAGTGGAGACTACATCACGACGCCATTCGTCGCATGTGGAGAGTCTAGAGGATGCAGACACGATTGTGGAAACGGTCCCGGAACAGTCGAGCAGCGACGAACAAGCTGCTGATGACGGCGAGCTGCTTTTGCCCAGCATGAAGGGCTTTTTACAATTTTTGAAAAACATTCAGAGCACGTGGATTAAGAAGTCAGCGCTAAACATAGAAAATAAAATTAAATTACTCACGCAACTGCGCGACAATCTCATGAAAGTTATTGGTTCGTATTTAAAATTATAAAACATAGACTCTGTGTGCATTATACATTCCACAGAGCAACAGTTCTCGGTGCTGTGGCAGCCAACCGAGCGGCACAGACGCCGGCGACGCGGCCTGTTGGAAGAATCAAACTTGAATTTTCCACCGGAAGCAGCGATTATGAGTATTAATTTTCTAACATTTGCCGTGTTTTTAATTAAGCTGGTGCTGGTAAGTAATATAAATATCCATATGATTCAAATAATTACCCCCAACGATTTTCCAATATTCCAGCAAGTGGTGAAAATTGTCAAGAGCAAGCATTACAACTTCTCGGGCTTCAATGTTATTGCAGATGTGGTTCGAAATCCCTAAAATAATTTCATATTGGCGGGCAACGCAACTGACACTTGGCAGCTCTGGTAAATGCAACTATCTGGCAACTCTCAGACGCCGATCAGCTGTTTCGCTGTTGTTTTTTCGTCTTTTTTACACGTGCAACGGCATAAACCCATTTTAATTAAGATTTTAGTTTTACTTTTATTAAATAAAATGGATGAGAAAACATTGATTGAAACTGTTTATAAGCGCAAAACAGATGAATATCCGCCCACATTGCGTAAGTCCCCATGAAAGCCAAATCATACAGCCACTTAAAGCTTTCCGGGTGTAGTTAACTTTCAGAACGGCTCCCTTGGCGCCAGCTCCAATTTCTGTTTGATTGAGAGCAGAAACCATCGAAATCCACGTAAGCGAGCGCTTGTTATGGCCGGCGTGAACACCTATGTGGGCGATCTACAGGCCAGCGAAGAATATGATACATATATTTGCGTGCGCAACAAAACCACCAACAAGGCGACAATTATGCCCGTCCAGCAGTCGCTGTTGTCCAACCACATATACGACAAGATGGAGAGGCTGGAGAACCGACCGATGCTTAGCAAGGAGCATGCCACAAAAAAACTTCTCAAGGAATTTGGCGGTCGCAAGGCATCTCGCTACGTTGCCAATCATGAACAGATGATGGTCAATGTGGATGTGATGCGTAATGATCTGGATGAAACGGTGCAGAGTTCAGTGCGCAATGCAGGCGAGGACGAGGAAGATGACACGTTGCCCGAAGTGGACGCAAACAATGTAAAATACTTGGCCACCATTGTGCCCAAATTCGACAAGGCGGCAACAAAAGTCAGCGAAATTTATGATGTGGAGGACGTTGTGCCACAATCCCTGCTGGATCGCCTGGACGAAGAGGCTAAAAGCGTGTATGCGGCGCCATTGGAGACATTGCCGTACGTAACCCATGCATTGTCCAACATATTCCTTCTAATAATCAACATTCATTTGCAGCATCGAGTCGGATTATTTGCGAGAATGCATCAAACGCATTCAGGACAAGGAAATCACCAGCAAACAGGATTTGCTCAATATTAAATTGATCATATACATGGATGCGCTGCAATCACTCATCGCTCTACGCAAGCGTCAAATGAAAAAAGTCGAGCTGTCCCGCATCACTGAAAAGGTTGAGAACGATATACGCCATCGTTTTGCGGATCCCAACGTGGCCAAATCCTGCACTCGCACCACCTTCAGCACAGAGAAGGCGCTCACACATTTTATTGTGCTCGCCCTGCTTATCAGCGACAAGCACGAAGTGGACGCCAATATACTCTCACGCATTCTGCGCACATCCAAGCAGCGCATCATTACCTACGCCCAGATTGTGAATGCGCGTCCCAAAGCCCGCTCGGATTTGTTAACACTGCGACTGCCCAGCACGGTGCCAGCGCTCACCGTTTCGCGGCGTTTCCAACGTAAAAAGTAGCCGTCGTCAACTAACAATAAAAAAAACACCCTATATTTACTGCAGTAGTTGCATCGATTAAACAATTTCGGGCCGAGCTGAGTTCAAGGCCGTGTGCGAAGAAAGACCTAAAAAAAAACCTCACACCAACCTCTTGATTTAATTTTACATTTATTTTAAATAGATAGATTTTAAACGAAAAAGGTGAGTAACATTCAACACTTTGTGTGCAGTTTGCTTGTTATTCAAAACTCAAAAAATAATACAAATAAATTTCATTTTGCTAAAATTGGAAATTTTGCCGTATGTGTGCTGCATTCTTAGAACTCGACAATGCGGAAACTTGACAGATTGGTTAGATACCTTGTTATGTGGTCAGTTGGCTGAATATTTTTAGCTGAGTTTAAAAACCGCATGTGGGCTGTTTGTGTCAGCTGAAAATAAATAACAATAGTTAGTTTTATGCCCATTGTGCGTTTGATAATGAATGGATTACTCACACGCAAAATTAATGCAAGGCAATCTTGTTAATCCCTCCCCCTTGTAAGTTGTTCTATTAGTGCTTTAAATGTATTTTTTGATGTCAGCCTAGACGGCTAAGCCAAAAACGGAGACAATGCAGTACATGGTCTTGTTCTCCCAGCGCACTGTGCAGCTGCCGTCGGTGTCGTTGTTCCAGTAGCAGGAGCTGGCCGTGTGCAGGCCAGCGCCGTTCTTTTGCATAATCATAGCGGTGACAATGTATTTGTATGGCTTCTGCTCCTTGGTGAGCACAGTCAGACAGTTCTCCACCACCTGGCCGGTCCAGTTGTTTACCTTATCGTGCTGGTACGCATTGCCACCGATTGTTGACTCGATTGCCTCTTTGATTGTTTTGCTCACATCATCTACAATAAATTGGCTTTCTTCGCGTGCGTCATCCATTGCGATTTAGATTTGCAACTGTGCAAAATATTTTGAATATATTATTTATGTTCGTTATGTTAACGTCAGTTCACGTTGAATTGTGCGCGCGTGTTCGTGTTTGTTGGCGCGTCTGATTGCCAAAAAACAATATGTCTGGTCAGTTTCGACAAATTTCGTTTGCCTTGCTACCTGGCGAGCAGTTAAACTTAGTGATGTGGAAAGCACTGAAATATCGATTAATGACTTTTGCGACGATTTTTTTTAAGTATATAAAATACTATTTGTTAGAGTGAGATAACAGTGCCGTACAATTCGATAAGCCCTTATCGAAGGCAGCGATATACTTGACTCGATTATCGGCCTTTCACCTCATTTGTTTATATTACGATTTTTGCTCAACACCTAAAGTAACAATGGCAGCATCTGCCTTTTCCAGCCTGGATACGGCGGCGTTAGAGCGCCAGACGGATTTGCTAACCGAAGTGCCGGTGACATTTGAACAAATCTGGAACGATACGCACAAAAAAGTTAGCATCGGCTGGATACGACAGAACAATTATAAACGGGTGCGTAAATGCTGCCTTCAAAGTCCTTGCCAGCTCTCTCTTAACACATTTCTCAGATCTGCCTGCAATTCCCAGACGATTACTTACCACACAGCAACGCGATCAGCACTTGTCTACAGGCAGCGCTTGCAGCAGATGAGACCAAAATATTCATTTTGGCAGACACTACTTACGGCAGCTGTTGCGTAGATGAGATTGCTGCGGCTCACGTGGAGGCGGATAGCATTATTCACTTTGGCAATGCATGTCGCAGCAAAGCGAGCCGCTTGCCGGTACTCTACTTGTATCCGGTGCTGCCGCTGGAGCTTCCTGCAATGCTGGCTCAGTTGGCCACACTGCAGCCAGAATGCGTCGACCGTGAGGTCTGCGTCTATCTGGACATTGGCTATCAGCACGTGTACGAACAACAGCCGCCGAATGGTGAGCTAACCGAGGGCGAGGATACGCTCGTCAGCCAGCTGCGCGAGGTGATGCGTCCCAGCAAGCTGATCATCGAGGTATATCCACCGCCAGCTGAAGATTGTGTTGATGGCAAGCAGCCTACAGCAACTGAGAATATCTCGTCGGCGGAGCGTATATGCATTTTTGTGGGCTCCGACAATCAACGCTTTGCCAATTTGTCGCTGACCACGAAGGCATTCCAGTGGTATATCCTAGACGGTGCCACCGCCACATTGAGTCCGAAGAATCCGCTCACAGCTCAATATATTCGCCGACGTTATTACTACATTGAGAAGTGCAAAGATGCCCAGACTCTGGGCCTTATTGTAGCAACATTGAGCGCTGTCGGTTACTTGGACGTGGTGGCGCGCTTGCAAGAAATGGCCAAAGCCCGTGGCATCAAGACACAGCTTATTTCCGTTGGTCGCATAAATCCCGCCAAACTTGCCAACTTTCTGGAGATCGATTGTTTTGTGCTAATTGGGTGCCCCTTTAACAACATGTACAATTCCAAGGAGTACTACAAGCCTATTGTGTCTGTGTTTGAGGCCGAAATGGCGCTGAATCCGGCCTGGCATATGAAGTACCCGGAGGCATATGTCACAGATTTTAAGGAGTTGCTGCCCGAGGGGCGCAGCTTTTTGTCCTTCGATGCGCAGGCCGTACAGCCGGTGGATGTGAGCCTGGTCAGTGGACGCATGAGAGGCGGCGCTGGAGCAGATGAGGCAGCTGACACAAGCAGCACCACAGTGGCTACGCAAGCCAAAATGGCACTGATGACAACTGACACGGGCTTGACATTTGAGGATCGCACTTGGCAAGGCTTGGATCCGGCACTGGGCCAAACCGAACCCGCCAAACTTCAGCAAGGTCTCAGCGGCATTCCCATCAAGTATTCACACGATTAGGCTTGCGTATATATATCAATATCAATTAACTACAACGATCAAATATAGCACATCATTTTAGTTAGTTATATTTTATTTTGGATTTTTACTGATTCTCTTGCATCAAATTGTTTTTCAATTAATCTACACGGCTAGCAACAATTTGTCTTAGACCCTCAACCAGTACATGGAGGAGCGAATTCTGTTGTAGTCCGGCAGATTCTCAACGGGTCCAACGGCAGATACAGCGGGACATCTGTCATAGATGTACTTCATGCCCACATCGCGTATATTCTGCACGCTGACGGCGTCGATGCGCTGCTCCAGCTCATGCAATGGGATGCGGCGATTGTAGCACAGTATTTGGCGACCAATATCCTCGCAAATGGGCGTGGTGCCATCCAGCTGCAGCAGCATATTCGTCTTCAGCAAGTTCTTGGCGCGCTCAACCTCCGCTTCGGTGACCATGGTGCACAGACGCATCCATTCGGTTTGCACGTTGAAGATCATGTCCTGCAACATATTTAATATAAAAAAGTTTGCTAAAAAGGAGTGGCATTTACCTCGCATTGTAGTGGATCGCACACGAAGTAGATGCCCCATAGGCCAGTATCCTTGTAGCAGGTGTTAAACGACTGGAAGCTGTGGCACAAATCTGCATAGGGGAAAAAATGGATATTATACAGAAGTTTTTATACATCGTCCTGGCTATTTTAACTCACTGTCCTCGGCACTGGCGCGAGCCAGATTGGACGCATTATTGGCGCCGCCGCCTTGAGAGCGATCCCAGGCGCCAACCAAGGTGTTGGCCACCATTAATGGGATGTTATCCTGATCGGTCCAGCCACAGCCCTCGACAGCAACAGCCACATGAGCTAATGGCAGCGAATCGTCGCGTACGCGCACTTCAGAGCCAGTGAAGCGGCAGGGTGTCACCTCTGGTGGCAGTACACTGGCTTCCAAGCGACCAAGAGCCTGGCCCGCCAACTTTACCAGTTCGTCATGCTTAACGCCACCGGCGCCAGCCAAAACAATGCGCGATGCCTTGTAGTGGGTCTGAATGTAATCGGTTAAATCGGATTTGCCAATTGACCTGCAAG
This sequence comes from Drosophila nigromelanica, assembly GCA_004149465.1. NCBI lineage: Eukaryota > Metazoa > Arthropoda > Insecta > Diptera > Drosophilidae > Drosophila > Drosophila nigromelanica. The sequence goes on along the minus strand of SCDS01000293.1, from coordinate 14,199 downwards.
CCAGGGGAATTCAGCTAAATCTAAAAGATCTAAATGCGGAGCCTAACAATTTTCACTCACTGAATGTTCTTGGTGGGACCGAGAATGGTCTGGCCCAAGGGAGTGCCCTGGTAGGCGGTGGCGTGCAAGTGGTCAAAGACCACCTCCTGCAGATTGCTCTCCACCTCCTGCATTTCGCGCAGAATAACCGAGCGCTCGCGTGCGATCTCAGACTCGCCCAGCTTCGAATTCTGAATGATATCGGCCAAGATCTCAACTGCCTTGGGCACATCCTTAGACAGGCATTTGGCGTAAAACACAGTCTGTTCGCGTGATGTGTACGCATTCAAATGGGCGCCCATGTTTTCAACCTCCAGTTCCAGATCTGTTTGGGAACGCTTGGCAGTGCCCTAATAAGAAGGATGATTTTACTGACCTAATATAATATCATATTTATATGGTTAGCTCACCTTGAAGGCCATGTGCTCCAGAAAGTGAGCAACGCCATTGTTCTTGTCGTTCTCGGAACGCGAACCAGCATCGATCCAGAGTCCCACAGTGGCGGTAGAGGCGCCGGAATCTTCGCTAGCAACGCGCAGGCCGTTGTCCAGCTTGGTCACCTGCGTAGCGGGTATGTTCAATAGCGTCTTCTTAACAGTCAGAGCCGATTTGTAGCGCTATTAAAGAAAAGAAGGAAAACAATATTCAAAGTTGTGAATAGGTTGGGCAATTAGCCATACATAACCTCAAATTTGCCAAAGGCAATATTGTAATTATTTTGTAAATTTTACAGCCAAATTCTTGTTGGGGCGTGTGTACGTTGAGGCATTAAGCCTGACACACTTGCCACTCATGCAACACACGAATTGCAAGTGTGGCACTTACAACATACACAATTACGTAATTTAAAATCCTGGAGTGTATACCAAAATACAGTTTTATTTTTCTTACCCTTATGATGTCAACGCCACGCATATATGTGCGCAGGTTTTGCGTTACTCCAAGTACACGCACCGCCATTGTTTCTTATATTCGTTAAATATTTTATGCACTTAAAATAGCTGAAACTTCTGCGTTCCCGTTGTCGCGGCGCCTGCTGAAAATTTCACACACTCGCCTATGAACATATGCTATGACGTTAAGTTGGCTGCGCGAATCAGCTGTTCAATGGTTTATTGCACTGGTCACACTGTTTAAAATTGGCGAAGCGATTTTTTGGTCTGTTTGCGCTGTGTTCCAATTTTCTTGCGTCGATTTCGGCAGCTTACTTTTTTTTGTTTTTGGAAAACACACAATTTAATTTAAACCCGAAAAAGCAAAGGCAACTGATATATAACCGAACAGAGTCTACGATGGCGGGCAACTTTTGGCAGAGCTCGCACTCACAGCAGTGGATACTAGACAAGCAGGATTTACTGCGAGAACGCCAAAACGATTTGCTCGCCCTCAGTGAGGATGAGTATCAGAAGATTTTTATCTTCTTCGCTAATGTCATACAAGTGCTGGGCGAGCAGCTGAAGCTGCGACAGCAGGTAATTGCCACGGCAACGGTTTATTTTAAGCGTTTCTATGCGCGAAACTCACTGAAGAACATAGATCCGCTGCTGCTGGCGCCCACTTGTATACTGCTAGCGTCCAAAGTGGAGGAGTTTGGCGTTATTTCGAATTCGCGTCTTATCTCCATTTGCCAGTCGGCCATCAAGACGAAATTCAGCTATGCGTACACACAAGAGTTTCCATATCGCACCAATCACATACTCGAGTGCGAGTTTTACTTACTGGAGAATCTCGACTGCTGCCTGATTGTGTTCCAGCCGTATCGGCCACTGCTGCAGCTCGTGCAGGACATGGGTCAAGAGGATCAGTTATTGACGCTCAGCTGGCGCATAGTTAACGACTCTCTGCGCACCGATGTCTGCCTACTCTACCCGCCATATCAGGTGAGTGCATTTTAAACTCAGATAACAAACAGAAAATTCCAATATTTCGAACTTTCAGATCGCCATTGCCTGTCTGCAAATCGCATGCGTTATATTGCAGAAGGATACGACCAAGCAATGGTTCGCCGAGCTAAATGTGGACTTGGACAAGGTGCAGGAAATAGTGCGCGCTATTGTCAATCTGTATGAGCTGTGGAAGGACTGGAAAGAAAAGGACGAGATACAAATTTTACTGTCTAAAATACCCAAACCCAAGCCGCCCCCACAGCGATAAGCGATATATCGAAACATCAATATTTATATTTAAATCATTTTATACCTAAGAATACATTTTGTAGTTTATGTAATGCTCATAGATACTTGGCTTGTCCGCTGGAGAACTTCGTGTTCAGTATTTTAGCCTTATCCACTATTTGCTTGGTTTGATTCTTGTCAATTTTGTTGAGCTTCAGGTCCACGTCGCGGCTAAAAGGTCGTCGTTCGGGCTTGGAGCCGGAGGCAGCCAGTTCCTTTTCCTGCAAGAACCACAGCACTTTAAGCTATGTACTTTTAAGATTATTACGGTTAATAGTTCTCACTCGTTCGCGTTGCTCCTTGCGCAGTTTCTTCTGATGCAACTCGACTAGCGACTCATCCCGTTTGTGCTTCTTCTTGTGTTTTTTAGCAATGCTCTCCTGTTCCTTATCCCGTTGGCGCTCATAGTGGGCCTGCGCCGTTTGCTCCAAATCTTTGGAGCTACATGGCTTCGGTCCTGCTGCTGCACTCTGCGGTGTCTTGGTCCAGGAGCTGCGGTCGCTAAAGTCCGGCCGCTCCTTGCCCTGGTAAAATGTGCGCTTCATATTGTTGAGAGCTGCTAGGCCGCCCTTCAGACCCACCTCGGGCAGCTCCAGCATCCATTCTTCGCGCACATCTTGATCTATTGCAGCACCGCCCAAGCCGCCGCCTTCCAATGCAGCTAGCTTTAAAGCCAGCGCGCGTTCCTCCAGTTCCACTTGCGTAGCATTTGGCATTGGCCCAAACATGCCCGCCACGTCGTCATCGTCATCAGCGTCGCTTTTGTGGGAATCGCTTTGAACTATTGTTGCTTCCGCGAGGTGGCTGGGCATCACCGGACCTATGACCATCGGTCGCTGTGACTGTGGCCCAATATGAGACTTTGCATCCCTCAGCAAATGTGGCGGCAAGGCGGGTCCAAAGGCATCGTCACTGTCAGCCGCCTCTGACAGCTGTCTAGCTGGCGGCACTGGTAGTTGTTCCTGCTCCGGCGATTTGTTCCGCTTTCTGTGTTTCTTTTCTTTATGACGCTTGTCATGTTTGTGCTTTTTCGATTTTTTCTGCTTTTTGTCGACGTCTCGGCCCGCTTTTTTATGTTTGGGCTTGCGCCTGTGCTCCTCGGAGCTGGAGCTACTCGAATCGCTGGACATGGCTTCTGAAATTGGCAAAATTGCTAGCAATGACAACTCAATAGCTTTACTTTTAATTTTAACTACATGTTCTCTTGATGTCAACAACTTTGGGCCTTAAAATTAATTAACAAAAGCGCACAAGCTGCGAAACTTAAACAATAACTGGCAGGGAAGATTAGTGAACCTATTGTAGATGGCTGGAAGCAACTCAAACGGCAAACGTCTTTTGCGCCTTGCGGTAGCTGTAGACTAGGGACTTGATGACGCCCGCAGTGACGATATTCTTGAGCGACTGTGTGATGCTACTGCGCCAGACAATGTCGTTAACCGAGACCTGGACAATTTTGGATAGCATCGGGGCCACTGCTAGATACTCTAGCACATCAATGTAGTCACCGCGGCAGGCAGCATTACGCTGCAGGCGATCGCACAACTCACTGGGCAGGTGGCGTAGGTGATATCGCGTGGCCACGACAGATTTATCCTGCTCAAATACAATCGTCGGCTTTAGTGAGCCCGGTTCGTGTCCATGCATATTGACGGCCATGTATTTCGACAGCTGCCTCATGGCAGGCTGGTAGAGTTCAAAGAACTCTGCCAACTGCGGCTGGACAATGTTGTGCACCTTTTGCTTATTCTCGCCAAAGATCATACGAAAGTCGCCGTTGTAGCTGAGCCCGGCAATGACATGGAACAGATCGTAGGCGGTGAACTTTTCGGGCAGCAGTAACAGAGCAGCTTGACAAGCCGACAGCAGATTACGTTCCATGGCAGATTTTAGGTGTGGATTGTCGCTAAGATCAACGAGACTAGTGACGGGCTTTTGTAAGCGTCCAGCTAAATATAGGTGCCGCCAATGAAGTAGATCCTCAATTAAATGATCCTCATGTACCACACCGTATTTAATAGTTACGCCAAGATCCTCCAGCGGCACGAGAGTATTAAAATAGACACGTGCCCCCAACCGCTCCTGATACTGAGTCACAAATTTAGCTCCTAGATGACGCAGTGCCGAATAATGAGAGGAATGACGATAGATGTTCTCCGCATGGAAGCCCAGTGAATCCCGCACGCAAAATACTAAATCGATTACACTTTTCGTATCCAGCCTTTGGCCAATCTTCTCGTAGCCCACCTGCTGCTTGACGCCGGAGCCATAGGCAAACATATAACTGACATTGCCCAGTGGAAAGCGCGCAACTGTGCGCCTGTAAAAGTCCAGCATGACGATGTGGTAGAGGTGGGGGTTGTTATGTTGAGTTATGGATGGGATTGGTTGTCGTAGTATTATATAGAAAGCTTTATAATTACGTTTTGTTCAGACGGCTAGCACTGCGACTTTTATTATCGGTTTGGAATCGACGTCGACGCAGCTGCTGAGTACATTCTGTATAGAAACGGCGGCCAGACTTCGACTCTTTAACGATAGATCCGATAAGCAATTCGCTTACGATAACGATAGCCTGGGCATTTTGATATTGACAGATCAAAAACATGATGCGGTCGAATATGTTGTCGAAATCAATTCAATCTCTCATAATATTTTTTATAATTTATTACGCTGTAAATTTCAACGGCTAGCTCGAATTGGATCGTTCTAAATAGTTTATCATTTCAATGAGTTTCTAAAATTTTGCCGCTGGTAGTAGTATTGACAACCCTAAATTATCGGTGTTTTTAATTCTTTTGGAAGAAGAAGAAAAACGCACATTTTTGTAGCCAACCAACTATTCGCCGGACCAGCTAACAACCAGTGTCCACATACATAATACAGAAATTAAAATAAGAAAATAAATATACGCAATGCCGCAGCCAACAAAACTGAACACTGCGGCTGAACCGGAGTCAGAAGAAGACGTCAATGCCCAACAACCGTCTACGTCCCAGGCCACCGCAGAGCCCACTGACTTGGCCAGCTTCACAACGGTAAGCGCGTGTGCAGAGCAACCTATTAACATGATTAACTTTACATGAACGTCATTAGGCGGCGTATCGCAATGTCTTAGCTGCCACACGCTGCTGTAATGCCTTTCCCCAGGGTGCGGCGCGTTCGCTTTATCTCAGCTACCCGGGCTATGCACGCATGTTGGAGGAGCAGTCACAGCGAGTGCTGGGTTTGATTAACAAGGTTCTTAAGGCAGAGAAAATACAAGGCGACATTAAACGGTAGGCAACGATTCAAATATTGGATAGCATTAAACATATATATGTAATTTCACAAGCTTTCCATAAACACACAGGCGTCAAGGCGATGAGCAACTGGAAATGGTGCAGGAATGTAATGATATTCTATTTGAGCGAATCACTACCAATCTGGACATTAGGAGCGGCGTATTCCGCGGTAATAATCACATGGTAGTCGAGACTCAGGTTGATGTTCAGTCCACATCAAATGCGACATCAACGGTTGCCAAAGAGTCGCCACGTGCTGGTAGCTGGAATCGATATAGTGCAACTCCGGGCACACCCGTGCGCAGCATGGTTTCGGCACGTCTCTTTACGGCGCAAAATATAATGCGGCCGCAAATGCAGTTCAAGGTGCCCGTCGATAATAGTTCACAAAATCCGTTTAAGCCACGTCTTACGGAAAAGCCAAATTCATTGAAACCCTTGGCACTGCTGCCCGAATATGATGAGGCCGGAAATATCGTATCTTTCCTTCATCCATATGAGTTCGAACTGATGAAATTCGAGCCACTCAAGGAGCAGCTGCAGAAGCAGACGCCAATGTTGCCGCTGGCATTAGCACAAACCGAATTGCTACTGGTGGACAGCGTGGAAAAGCTGCAGCTGGCCCTGGAGGAATTGCGACAGGCGCCGCAGATAGCAATTGATGTGGAGCACCACTCGTATCGAACATTCATGGGAATCACTTGTCTGGTACAAATGTCGACGCGGACAAAAGACTATATATTCGATACACTTACTTTGCGCGAGGACATGCACATTCTGAATCTCGTTCTCACAGATCCCAAAGTGCTTAAGATACTGCACGGCGGCGATCTAGATATCGAATGGCTGCAACGGGATCTCTCCCTATACATAGTCAACATGTTTGACACACATCGCGCTGCCATGGCCTTGAACATGGCGCGTCGGTCCCTGGCATTTTTGCTGAAGCATTATCTGGATCTGGATGTGGACAAGAGCCTACAGCTAGCTGACTGGCGCATGCGCCCATTACCACAGAAGTTGATTGACTATGCGCGCCAGGACACACACCATCTTATCTACGTGTATGAGCGCCTGACGAATGATTTGTTGCAAGCGGACCAAGGACAGCCGCAAACACTGCGCATGGTTTATCAGATGAGCACGGAGATTTGTAAGAAGCGCTACACCAAGCCGCATATTGGACCGGACTCACATCTAGATCTGGTGCGCAAGACGAAGCGCTCCTTTGACAATCGCCAGCTATATGCACTGCGCGGAATCTTTGCGTGGCGCGATACAACCGCTCGGCAAGAGGACGAAAGCTATGGCTATGTGTTGCCCAATCATATGATGCTCCAGATTGCCGAGAGTTTGCCCCGTGAAATGCAAGGAATATTGGCCTGCTGCAATCCCATACCTCCGCTGGTGCGCCAGCAACTGCACACGCTGCATCAAATTGTTCTGCGCGCCCGTGAAGAACCCCTGGTCAAAGTGAGTTTCAAAGTCGCAACCGTGTTGAAGGTGACAATTCTGCGGGACAATCCAGCGGCGTGGCTGGAAGCGGTCCCGGCTTTATGCTGATTGTCTTTCAAATTTGAGATGACATCTTACTGTAACTTTATTTATAAATAAGAACTTAGCGTTAATCATACCCCATCCTTTTGCTTTCTTTGGATATTTGCAGCCCATACTAGAAGCGCGCAGTGGCATCAATGCACCCGTACATTTATCACCGACTACCAAGGATTTCAACAGCAAACTGAATTGCCCACACGACTTTTCGCATCAGGAGGAGACACGTGATGATCTGCCCACGCTACTTGGACGCACCACGACTGGCAAATTGTTGCGTTCGGTTAAACCTAAACTCGAAGCGCCTGTGGTGCCATTGGTTGCTCCAGCACTTTCACTGTTCCAAAGGCCGGCGGCCCCAACACAGGCAGAGCAGTTGCGTTGGATGCACGCCCGCAAGGAGAGTCAGACACTGCGAATGCCCTACAAGCGCTATATGGCTATTTTGCCGCTTATGCAACAGCAGAGACTAGAGCAGGCCGCACGCGAGAACGATGAGCTGCTTAAGCGTCGCCTGTGTCCTACGGAGCCAGAACCGGTAAACATCAAATTGGAGTTCGCACCAAAGGAGGAGCAAGATCCTCTATATAATCTACCGCTGAAAGAGCAGCTGAAACGAAAGTCTCAGCCCCCAACGATAAGAGAGCAGCAACCCAGCCAGCCGAAACGGGCCAAAGATGAAGAGAACGCCAAGCCCAGCACTTCCCAAATCAGCACAAAGCCATTAGCTATTAAAACCGAGCCGACGCCTGCCAAAGATCTGGTACAAAATGTCGACGAAAGCGAAGACGATAGTGTCACTGAAGTGCCAATCGAGAAGAGTGACACAGCAAATCCGACAAATCCTGTATTAAGCAAGCGCCAGCAAAAACGACAAGAAAAGAATAAACGCTTTAAAGCCAAGGCTCGAGTGCAGGCGGCTCAAAGCTCTAATAAACCGGTGCAATTGCTCACAAATACCGGTACGGTACAAAACTTTGACTATAAAAATGTGGACTTCCGTCAATTTCAAGGCGGCGCAAAACGCGCACAGGGCACAGAGATAAAATCACAAATACGCGGCAAAGTAAGTTATACATTAATTAAAACTAATTATAATCATCTAATCGATATTTTTTTTGTGATCTATTGCAGAGTCGAACCAACAATCGAAACAGCAAACAGTTTAATAAGTTGTTTACATTCAGTAAACTTAATAAGGAAAGAAAGAAATAAATGAGATAGTGAAGTTGACAATGCGACCAGACCGGTCTGTGTAGTTAAGGAAAATAAATTTTTAACAATTAGTTGGTTTTTCTTTGAGTTTGTATTCTGTTTATACTAGGCAACAATCTTAAGTATAAATAAAACTAAGAGTTACAATGCGTTGTGACATTAAATTAACCAGTTGCATACATAGCAATTATTTCAATTGCTCTGCAGGAGTAAGTTGTTTTGGAAATTGCTAATTGTTTTAATCTATTTCGTAACGTGCATCTTGACTTTGCCAAACTGCTTACTAAAACTAATAACAACCTAGGCCTTATTTAATTAAAATTGTAACTAGAGCGTTTTAAACATCTTATCACCCTCCTTGTCCATGCAGTATTCCACCACCGCGAATACAACTAGTAATCTTCTCTCAACGCCGCGTTTGTGCTTATCCGTGATGAGCGGGTAGAGAGCGTCCTGCTTGGATAAACGATCCACAATTTCAGTCAGCACGCCGCCGGAAAATACCTGCAGGCGATCCCATGTGGATTTGCGTATGCTTACAAAAAACGAAAGAAAAAATCCAACTTAGATAATAATATCAAAATTAACCAAGTTTAAACTTACAGGCAACACTGATAGAGCGGTGCCAGAATATCCAGATGGTCTTTGTTGGGATTGCCAAATGCCTTGCCATTATCGATGAGCACCACACGCTCTTCTCGAGTCTCATAGTGATGGCGATCACCATTCTGTATGAGATAGTCAAAAATTGCCACATCTATAAGGTCCAGCAGGCGAATAGTTTCCATTTTGTTTTTAAGCGATCTAAACAATAAAAATGGATTTAGCTAGAATCTACCAACTAGAAGTAACTGCTCCTACTTGCAGTAGGTCATATCATCCTCCCAGACTGCTCGCTTGTCCTCCTTGTAGGTACGCTGCCATGGCGAGCGGCGTTTGGCCAGTGTGCCTGGCACAATGTAAATGATGACACCCTCAATGTTGTGCTGATCATCGCCGCAGACAGTCTCGTCCTCGTTGCAATAGTGACACTTGCCGTACAAACAATATGTCTCCTTGCCATCCTCATCTACCTCGATCTTGATTGTGCTCTGTAGTTCCTGATCGCCATGGGCATAAATCTCATCCTTGAGATTAACCACACGACCCACGACTATAGGTGTCCAGCGTAGATCTAGCACGGCGCCCAGATAAAAGGCATACACTTCCGCCACATGTCGATCCTTACCGCTGTAAACGACGCCCTCGATCACAATGTCGCGCGGATACCATTGCGGCTTGAAGATCACCTTCTGCTGCTGGTTCAGACGCAACAGTAACTTCAATTGCGTGCCGCGTGCCAGATTGTTAGCTCTTGAAATTGGCTCCTCCCGCAGCGTTTTCAGTAGCTGGCCCATAGATGAGTCGTACAATGGATAGATTTCATTTTCCTGCGGCCACTGCAAGCGAATATTGAGTTCTGAGTATTATACGCGGCTATATATTGATATATTGATGACTCACCCAATTGGCTATTTCCCAGAGAACGCTGGCGTTCTCGTATGCTGCCTGTTTGTAGTTCTTAAGCAGCTTGTTGCGAAACATGAAGAAGCGTGGATTGCGATTCAGGTAGGCCGGCTTCAGATGACGAATCTTGTGCCGGATCATGTTCTCCAGCGCACGCACGCTGGCCAGGTGCCCCTCCTCGGCATTGAGGTAGTACATGAAGTAGAAGTTGGCACCGAGCGCCGCGCACAGCAGCGTGGCAATGATGCACACAATGACGATGCCGCGTTTGTTCATCTTCTAAACGGTTCCTAGTCGATTGGCTGCACTCTGGGCGGGGCAACAAGGCTATGTGCTCTTGGCTTTCCCTCGGCCGGGCGCTCGTACTTTATTTTTAATATTGCCTATACGTAACGCAGAACTAGCAAATTGCTCAATTGTAACAAATGTTCGGTTGCCGTTCTTGCTGGGCCGTTTATGTTGCTGTTGCATGCTGTGGCTTCGTTCTTTTCAATCTTTTTTGTTTTGGTGTTTTTTTTTCTTTTCTTTTTTTTGGCAGACATTGGCGACAACTGTTCGCATCAGTCCATTGTTGTTGTTCTAATTAATTAACAACGTGCAGAAAATTGTTGGTTTTTATCTTAATTGAAACATCATCACTTCGTGAATCCTGAGCGGCAAAGCAATTTCTAGCCGTCAGATCTAAACTCCAGGCTGCATGGCATAGGTTCGAGCGCTATGCAGGTGCGCAGCTCACGTTTAGAAGCACGTGACGTCACGTTTACTGTTTAGCAGCGATCCTAAGGGCGTCCCCGTTGTTGATCTGCTTAAATTGAGTACACACGCCTGCTGTTGTCTGCAGCTGACAAGCATAATCATTTTACTGCCGCCGGACGTGTTCGCACAATTGTAAATCAACGCCAAAAAGTTTATGCTGATGTTCCTATTAATGATTTGTTTGGCCCCGGCGAATGCGACTGCCGCTTCTAACGCGGCCCAATTTGTTTACATTGTACAAACATACGAATGTATAAATATACCTGACGTGATTATAAATAACATTAACATTAACATTTCTACAGCTGTTATTAACACTGTGCGAAACTTTTAAATTGGTTATTGTAGAAGCAAAATGAAAAAAGTATTCAATCAACAAATTGAAGTAAAATATATTTAAAAAAAGTGTTTTCCCATTCTTAGTGCCTTAAATATCTGTGAATTAATTATATGAATTAATAGTTTAAAATAACAATCCGTATCAACATAAGCAGGGTTGTACTTTTCCGTTTACGCGAATCTAGCAACACTGTTGATTTGAATTTTGAAAGTTGCTCAAAAATGTCATTTTTATTATTTAGAATATTTATTACACTCTGCTTTTAAAGCGACACTTCCAAATTTCTAGGGGCTGCTAGGGGCAGTTGGAAAGAATGGCGTGCCTCAAAAATCACTACAATGAAGCGCGCGTGCATGTGATATACACTGGCGGTACCATTGGCATGATCCGCAATGAAAATGGCGGTAAGCAATTGTAGTATTACAAGTGCACCAACGGGTTTTAAATTATATGTTAGAGTTGGTGTGTATCAAAAATGAACTGTGCAACCGACTGCGTGAATATCCCAGCTGTCACGACCCCAGCTACACGCCGACCTGCGGCTGTTATGAAGAGCCGCCTTTGGTGCTGCCCCCCATTAATGGGGAAGCACATCGAGTTGTGTATGACATAGGGGAATATGCGCCACTGCTGGATTCCAGCTGCATGAGTCTGGATGAATGGCAACGCATAGCCAACGATGTGGCCGTATGTTTAACACCAAATTCCATCTAGATTCATTTACAGCTCAACTCTCTTTTGTAGGATCGCTACGAACGTTACGATGGATTCGTTATACTGCACGGCACCGACACCATGGCCTACACCGCATCGGCTCTGGCCTTTATTTTTGAGAACCTGGGCAAGCCCGTTGTGCTTACCGGCGCACAGATACCCATTTTTGAGATACGAACCGATGGTCGCGACAACTTTATTGGCTCCCTGGTGATAGCGGGCAACCACAACATACCTGAGGTGCTGATTTTCTTTGGCAACAGGTTATTGCGTGGTTGCCGCACCACCAAGATGAGCTCCGAGTCTTTTTACGCATTTGACTCACCCAACCAAGAGGCGCTCGGTACATTTGGCACTAATATTGAGATCAACAGCCGCCAGATATTTCGACCCTGTAATCTGGATGCGTTCAAGCTGCAGAAGGATTTGGAGCCGAATGTGGGCCTGTTGCGGATCTATCCGGGCATCACTCCTGCGGTAGTGCGGGCCGTTCTCAACGAGCCAATGAAGGGCGCTGTCATACAGAGCTTCGGTGCCGGTAACATACCGTCCACCAATGCGGGAATACTGTGCGCCATCTCACAGGCGGTCGAGCGTGGTATGCTGATTGTCAATATAACGCAATGTTCAAATGGGTCGGTTATGCCCGAGTCCGAAACGGGCGCATGGATGGATAAAGGTGTGGTAGCGGGCTGCGATTTAACACAGGAGGCGGCGCTCACAAAGCTGGCCTACGTACTTGCCAAAACGGATTGGGATTTGGATAAGAAGAAGAGGATGATGCAGTTTAGCCTGCGCGGCGAGATAACCAACGAGAAACTGGCTAAAATCGACGACATTGACTTGATCGAGGGCGTTGCACGCACACTTCATGTATCCAAGTGCAATGAAAAGGATCAAATGTGTTCCACGTTCTTCCCGGCTTTGGTCGAGGCGGCCGTCAGGGAGGACAATGTGCAGAAGCTCAATAATTTGCGAAACTACGGCGCCAACATAAGCGATGTGAACTCAGAAGGACGCACTGCTCTGCACCTGGCCTGTTATATGGACAAAAAATGCTGCATTCAGTGGCTGCTAGACTCGGGCTGTCCAGTAGACTTGACCGATCGATTTAATCGTACGCCGCTACACGAGGCCATCGACACGGATAACCGCGAGGTAATCGAACTCCTAAAAATGAACGGCGCCGTGCTGCCTGATGAGCCGTCTCTAGTGGCAGATAATCTACGCCTCATGACCGAGCAAGACAAAGTCGAACGGATGGAATCGTATCGCCTAGCGGGCGCTCATCTAGACGTAGTTGATGGCACAGGTCGCACTGCGCTGCATTATGCCTGCCAGCTGGGTAAAGAGGAAGTAGTTAAGTATCTGTTGCCCTTCTACTGTAATCCCAGCATAAAGGATGACCTAGGCTTGGGGCCCATCCAATATGCCAAGGCGGCCAACCATTGTAGCATTGTTGGTATGTTGTGTGCCAACAAAAATATTTAAATTGATGGTGACAGACAACTTGGCTAAATAAATGGTTAAACCGGAGTCAAAATATGAAAAAGCTTTTAAAGATTTTTGTTTTTTTGTTTTTTTTTTTGTGAAATAATTTCAAATATAATTTTAGCTTATACCTGGTATATGTATAATTAGTTTGTTGTCTGTGAGTCCAAGTCAATGGCGACGACAACGACGACGACGACCATGATGACGACGACGCCGGCGATGCGTAGGTAACACATTAAAATTCATTTCTACATAATATAGGTGTGGTATGGTGTGTGTGAGTGTGTATGTGTGTCTGAGTGTGTGTGTGTGTTTTACAATTCAAAATTGTCGTTGCTTCTGGTTACATCGAAATACAAATACATATATGTATATATAGAAGTATAAGTAGTATGCACAACTCTATCATTTCATTTCATTCATGTTAGTAAAAGTACGCTTATATACTTGAAATATGTATGTGGTTGTGATTTTGTGTGTTTGTATTGTATTTTACCCCCCTATATTGAGATAAGTAAAGTATGTATATATAGCATATGTATATTATGTATATGGTTGGTTTTTTTTTTGTTTTGTTAAATTTAAATTGTTCATCATTAATGTTATTTGTGTTAAGCAAAAAATAAAAATATGTTTGAAAAACAAGCAAATCGCAAAATGTAACATAAATAAACATATTGGCAACATATAAAAATATATAGAAAAACAAAACTAATTAGTTCTTAAAAAGAAATTTAAAACGCGCAAATTATTAAATTGAAACTCATCTACGTTGCGTATATATGTATATATAAAAACTAGTTGGTGTGTATCTCTACATACATACACGACACATATATATATACTACTTAGTGTTACGGATTATAGTTAAAATAATAAGTTTGCATAATTCGAATACTCTGTGTGGGGCATGGCAACCGCCTCTTACTCCCCGCAAACGGTAACAGTACAGTTTTCTTTAAGCTTAAGTGGCTAAAATGACACATATTCGTTATGCTTTTCGCTGTAAATTTGACATTTAGACATGAAATATTGCTCATTATTTAATGCTGGTAAACGCTTTTGATTCTGTAAACTGTATATATATATATATATATATATATATATATATATATATATATAT